>NSJW01000951.1:0-28887 GCA_019955255.1 Castanospermum australe
GGCTGTTGGTGGTCTTTTATGTACCAAAGAAAAAAATGCATTTGAATGGAAAAAATTGAGTCAAAATCTAAGTTCAGAGCTCGAGGAGAATCCCCATTTAGTTGGTATAACAAGGATTTTAGCTCTCAGTTATGATGATTTGCCTTACTATCTCAAATCATGCTTTCTCTATTTTGGAATATATCCTGAAGACTATTCAGTTCCTTGTGAAAGACTAATTTGGCAATGGATAGCTGAGGGGTTTGTCAAAAATGTCAAGGGAAAAATATTGGAGGCAGTTGCAGAACAATATTTAACAGAGATGATCCATAGAAGTCTGGTGCAAGTCTCACAATACAACTTTGATGGAAGCAAACCTTTCAGTTGTCGAGTTCACGATCTATTACGAGAGATGATCATTAGAAAAATAGAGGATTCAAGTTTTTGCCATTTTGTTAGTGAGGATGATCATTCAATCTTTGGTGAAAATATTCGGCGCCTGGCAATAGCAAACAGTTCCAACGATTTGATGGGAACTATTGAAAGCTCGCACATCCGGTCACTGTATATTTTCAGAGATAATGAAATACCAAAATCCTTTATGAGGAGAGTCCCTACACAATGTAGGCTATTGAAGGTACTTGATTTTGAAGGTGCTCCATTGGGTTATATTCCTAAAAGTTTGGGGAATTTATTCCTCTTGAGGTATTTAAACTTCAGCAATACAAATATACAGAGTCTGCCCAAATCCATTGGTAAGCTCCAGAACCTAGAGACCTTGATTCTACGTCAAACACGTGTTTGTGAGATGCCAAGACAGATTAACAAGCTTAGAAAGCTAAGACATATTGTAGCTTACCATCGGAAATTACGAAATCGAATTCAATATGTCTTGGGATTGGAAAACAGGGTTTCAAATGAATGGCAATTTTGGAAGCTTGACATCCTTACAAACACTAAACGCAGTAAAGGTAGATCACGGTGGAGTAAAGCTAATTACAGAGCTGGGAAAGATGAGGCAGTTAAGGGAGTTGGGCTTTGATTCATGTTAGGCGAGAATATGGAAGTGCCTTATGTGTCTCAATAAATGAGATGCATCACCTGGAGAATCTATCTATTAGTGCAATAGCTGAAGATGAAGTCATTGATTTGCATTTGATTTCATCCCCACCTCAACTTCGATGTCTTTACCTGAAAGGGAAGTTAGAGAAGTTGCCAGGACTGGCTTCAAAAACTCCAGTGTCTTGTTGAGTTGTCCTTGTTGTACTCCAAGTTAACTGATGATCCATTGAAATTTCTCAAAAAATATGCCAAATTTGGTGTTCCTCCGGATCTGTGACGCTGCATATGAAGGTGAAAGTTTGCACTTTCAAGAAGGAGGGTTTCAGAAATTGAAGAAACTAGGACTGAGAAACTTGCATAGTTTGAATTCCATTCTTATTGATAGAGGAGCCCTGCCTTCTCTCAAAGAGTTTGAATTTGGGGGTATCCCCCAACTGAAGGAGGTACCCTCTGGTATCCAGCACTTAGAGAAGCTTGAAGTTCTGGATATTTATGATATGCCACATGAATTTGAGCAAAGCATTGACCCCGATGGAGGACAAGACCACTGGATCGTAAAGCATGTACCCGTTGTACGTATTAATCACAAGGTTGGCCCAAGATACGGTGACTTTGACACTCGCATTATTCGTCAATTCAAGTTGAAGTGAAATACTAAGCGTCCAACTTTGGAAATAGAAGGTGCACCTTTCTTTCAAATAACTATAAAATGATGTTGTTAGCGACATTTACAATTCAAAATGCATACTTTATTCCAATGAAGTTTAATTTTGATACACTCTGTAAACGTAAAAATATTTATACTATCATACAATCATGTGTTGATATATTAATTAAACAGTTTAATTTTTTAAATCATATTCAAACTCTTTTAACGATGTGTTTAATAATTTTTGAAATAATTTATCTACTTTCACTTTCTTTCTTTCTTTCATAATGTTTTTTTTTTTTACGTGCAACTAGAAATTGTTCCTCATTCATCAAATGTCTATTCAGCAATCACAAAATATAAGGTATTGTTGTGGGATTCAAATCATCTGTCCCCCTTTTTTAGTTTCCCAACTCTATTCCTCTAATCAAGTGCTGATAAATTATTAAGAAAATATTTATATTTAAAAAATTAATTTTAATTAAGAGAGAGATATATTTTCTTAATGATTTGTCAGCACTTGATTAGGAAAAAAACAAGGTTAGAGACAGAAAAGAGGATTTGAATCCATTGTTGTGACCCTCAAGCTATTAAGTTGGTATCCTTTCATTATAAATAGTCTCACTTTTTACATGCTCTTTAGTAATATTGTGCTCTGGTTTGGTAGGCTTCCAGTACTATTCCAATGGCTGGAAATTCAGATTTCCCGTGTGTCCCTCCACAACAATGGGATTGCATCTCTTAGTTTCTGCTTTGGCGCTTCAGTTCCCAAATAAAGATAATATATCTGGAGTTGTCTTTCTTTAATTGAGGCTTATGAAACTTGTGAATGTATGAGATTGATTGCAGACATATTTTTGCTTTTCAATTTGATTGGTTTGTTATGTATGCTGCATGTTATTAGCAGTTTCTCTTTTAAGGATTGTAAGACTATTATTTTCTATTGAAATATACCCTTTCGTCTCCTAATAAGAAAAAGAAAAAGGTTTCATCTAATTTCTCAGAGTAGCCATAGAATCCTACAACCCAAAAAAAAAAAAAAAGCTTTTATCTAGAGTTTTCTTCTTCATGAAAATTGAATAAATATGGGCAATTTCAAACACATCATTGAAAAATAAAACAACCCATCAAACATAGTAGCACAAGTCACTCTAATACTTCATTATAAATGCAAAAAATAGGAGTACATAAAGAAAGAGGGAAGCTAGCAAAAATGGGGAAATTGCACCATTCAATTTTGCTATATGATACTTTAAGTTACGTTACTTATTCACTCAAATTTGATTTTTGTCTTGAGGGCCAAAGGCACGTAGGAATGACAATGGAAATATGGTTTGGATTTAGCAAAAAGCTTTCCCTCAATTTAGGCATAGGGACGAGAATTTAATTTCAATTTAAAAGGTTTTCCACAATCCATAATGAAAAGTTATCTAGATTCACAAACCAGATGAAAGGAAAACACTGCAGAAATTTGGAATCCAAAAAAGATAGACAAATCAATACAAAAGGCACCATTGCGAATCAAATTTAATAAACTCTATGTTGTGCCATTTCATTGGCAGATCTTCCGAAACAAACCCTATTTTATGCAGGGTTTGGCTTTTCTAACTCAAATCGCTGCCACTCTATACTAATAGGTTTTGGTTGGCATGTGCGTGACTCAAATCTCAAATTCTCAATCCATTAACACACGATAGGCCTTCCAAAAAACCACCAACAAAGAACATGATTCAATACAACCAAGATGCCATAACTCAGTCGGCATGTAAACAACCCATGTCCTTGGTACAATGACTACCCCTTAAGTGCCTCAAAAGGAAGTGTTGACAAAAGCTACAAGAAAGCTAAAATAAAGGCCAACAGAAGGGTGCAAATCTTATCTACATGATGATGCTAGAAAAACATGATACCCTGATTTCTCATTGAGATGTAGGAAAAGTGCCCTTGCAGCGTTTTTTCAAGGACTCGTAGAAAAAGGAGAAGGCTCCTTTGATTTCATCCGGAAGAGGGATTTGAAGGGGGAGTGCCAAGGGAGGGCGTGTACTGTAGTGGACCCTTGTTTTCCTGGAAATGGAATGTGCAAGTGCTGGCTGCTGCTTGTTTAGCCCTTCAATGATAAAAGAAAATGCCCCAAAAGTGAGGCAGCTCTGCAAAAGAGCTTGTGGTGCACCTGGAGACTCCTGGAGGATTAGTCATTATAACAAAAAAGAAGTGCAGAAAATGAAATTTAAATCTACAAATATCAATGATTGAAAGGTATTCTGAGTCAATAAGGTCAATTTCTTTTGAGCCATTCAACAGAGTAATATTCAGAACTCAAAATCCTCCCCATTCGCTAATTACAGACAATTTTCTCAGTGCTTAGCACATAAAGATCATGCTTTTTTTAGTGATATCAAGAATGAAATACATAAATGCATATGTTGATGAGGAAGGGTTATTCAAAATATCCAGATTAGCATGCCCTTTATCTATGAGTGAAGGTGGGGTAGGTTTCAAAGAAAAGGTAATTCATCAATTAAAAAAAAGAAAATTGATACCTGGAAAACTTAGAGCAAGACCAGTGCAGCATCCAGCTACCCCAGCATTAATGACTGCAGATGTAAAGTAATCACATTATCAGTGGGAAAACATTATAAAGCAAAAGTACCATTTTATAGTTAAAGATTTTATACCATCATCCTTTCCTCTTAGTCTTTTCAAGATGCATACAACCAAACTATGAACTCCAGACAAAACTGCAAATGTCTAATGAGGTAAAAAAAAAAGGATTATCTATGAGTTATAAATAAGAAACATATGATACAAATATGAACTGATTGGACAAAGGAAATAGCCAGAGGAAAAAAACCACTGAGATCTCTTATGTACCTTCGCATAAGACCCTGCTTCAACAAAGGATCCTTTAAAGCCTTTCTTCTTGACCAATCCAGCACCTGAAACATACCCGTTAAAAGCATCCCTGAGCAAGATCAGAAAAATTGACTGACTATTAAATTCTCAGAAGTCAAATTCTCAAGGATAATCCTCTGCCAGCATTTTAATGACAGCTTAGATACACATTGAATATAACCTATCCTTCAGTAAAGGAGAACATTTAGTTCAAAAATCCAATTATCTAGTTACTTGTAAGGAATTATACATATAAATTAAAAAATTTAAATGAATGTTGCACTAACTTCTTTCCATCCTCACTCAAAAGTAATAAACTAATGATATAAAGGTACATAACCCTCCATTTCTTTTCCGCTTTCAATCTTGTTCTTTTACAAAGAACACTGAATTAAATGAGGCAAAATTTTACTTATTCGAAACCAACAGAAGCAAATAATAAAGTGGCCACACCTTGGGTTTACAGAAAGTGTGCAAACAAAAAAAGAAAATAAAGATGACATCCACTGAGAATTGCCGGACAAAACATTTTATAGTTGCAGATGCCTCCGAATAAACAACTAAATCACCATAAAATGCCATTTCTTACTTTATCTGCTCAAGCCAAAACGAATTTCATGGTTTAAGGTTCCAATATCATGAACATGAGAAATGATGAGAAAATCTGAGGTTCTATCAGAAGCTAAGGTAACTTGCCACAAACATGAGGAGTCTATGTGATTTAGAGAAATGAAAAACAAGAGACATGTATCAAGTGTGCTAATTGGAAGTAAAACTAAAGGAATAAAATTTAAAAAGACTAAAGAGAACAAGGGTAAAGATCTGCTATCTAAGTGTGAGCGGCAAAATTAATTCAACAACCTGTTCTTGATGCTCTAGGTTACAAGTCCCAAAATTCCATGCAATGAGATCACTTATACAGTCAACTACTTGATGATGTACGTGGTCCTATTTGATGATGTATGGAAAGCAAATTTTTTGTGCTGAGATTGAATTTGCTGTATTTGATAATGAAAACGGAAGTAGGGTGTCAATTACAACCAGAAGCATGGATGTTGCAGAGTTTTGTAAAAAGTCTTCTTCTATTCTTGTGCACAAGCCACAACCTCTTACTTACCTCTTGAAGAATCTTGGGAACTTTTCTGCAAGAAGGCATTTCGATTTGAATTTGATGGATGTTGTCTGCAAGAGCTCAACGATATATCCTTTGAAATAGTTAAAAAATGAAAGTGTTTACCACTAGCAATTGTGACCATTGGCGGTCTTTTAACTACCAAAGAAAAAATTATATTTGAGTGGCAAAAGTTGAGACAAAATATCAATTCGGAGCTTGAGATGAATCCTCATTTAACTAGTATAAGAAGGGTGTTAGCTCTCAGCTATGATGATTTGCCATATTATCTCAAATCATGCTTCTTGTATTTTGGAATATATCCTGAGGACTATTCCATTGATTACATGAGATTGATTGAGCAGTGGAAAGCAGAGGGGCTTGTCAAATATGAAAAGGGGAAAACTTTGGAAGAAGTTGCCGAGCAATATTTGACAGAGTTGATACATATAAGTTTGGTGCAAGTTCATAAATATGAACTTAATGGCAAAGCTGTATTTTATCGAGTTCATGATCTGCTACGTGAGATGATCATTAGAAAAATGAAGGATTTAAGTTTTTGCCATTTTGTTAGTGAAGATGGCAATCAATCTCAAATGGATTAATTCGCCGCGTAGCAATAGCAACCAATTCCAACGATTTGAGGGGAAGCATAGAAAGCTTGCACATCCGATCACTGCATTTTTTTAGAGATACAGAATTATCAAAATCTTTTGTGAGGAGTATTCCTACGAAATAAAGGCTATTGAAGGTACCTAGTTTTAGAGATGTTCCCCTAGATTATGTTCCTGCAAATTTCGGGAATTTATTCCACTTAAGATATTTAAGCTTGCGCAATACAAAAGTACAGAGACTCCCAAAATCCATTGGTAAGCTCCAGAACCTGAGACCTTAGATCTAAGGCAAACACTTGTGCATGAGATGCCAAGAGAGATTAGTAAGCTTAGAAAGCTACGACATCTTGTAGAACTTCGAAATAGAGTTTATGAAGTCTTGGAATTGGGAAACAGGGCTTGAAATGAAGGGCAGTATTGGAGGCCTGACATCCCTACAAACTCTACATGCTGTAAAGGCAGATCATGGAGGAGTAGAGCTAATCACAGAAATGGGAAAGCTGAGGCAATTGAGGTGGTTAGGCTTGAACCATGTAAGGAGAGAATATGGAAATGCTCTACGTGCCTCAATAAATGAGATGCATCACTTGGAGACTCTACATATTGCTGCAATATCTGAAGATGAAGTCATTGATTTGCATTTTATTTCATCACCGTCTCGACTTCAGTATCTTTGCCTGCAAGGGAAGTTAGAGAAGCTTGCCAAACTGGGTTCCAAAGCTTCAATATCTTGTTTGACTTGAACTTGTTATGCTCCAAGTTAAATGATGATCCATTGCAATCACTCCAAAATATGCCAAATTTGTTGTCCCTCTATATGAGTGACGTTGCCTATGAAGGTGAAAGTTTGCATTTTCAAGAAGGTGGGTTTCAGAAACTAAAGGAGTTAGTACTCAGAAACTTGTATAGTTTGAATTCCTTACTTATAGATAAAGGAGTTATGCCTGTTCTCAAACAATTCCAGTTAGGGGGTATCCCGCAGTTGAAGGAGGTACCTGCTGGCATCCACTACTTGGAGAAACTTGAATTTCTTGATATCGTGGACATGTCAAATGAATTCGATCAAGGGATTCATCCTGCTATTGGACAAGATCACTGGATCATCAAGCATGTGCCCCTTGTATCTGTTAGTCATAAGGTTGGCCCAAGACATGGTGTGTTTGAGACTCTCATTATTCGTCATTCAAGGTGTCAGCAATCGTCCAACTTTAGAAATAAATGGTGTATGTTCTTCTTCCAAATAACTTCATAATGATGCCTTTAGTAATGTTTATAATTTAAAACTTAAAACTTTATCTAATTTCTGAAATAGTTTTTTACTTCTGTTTCCATTTTTCTTTCGGTATATGCTTTATTTTTTATTCTACATGAGTGATCCAGAAATTTTAGTGGAAGCAATCAATATATTTGATTAAGTCGGTGAAGAAGTCAATGGATTTAAGAAATATTATGTTCAATTTTTAAGGAAGGATTATTATCATTTAAAAAGGGTTTAATGGAATATAATTTAAATTGGTAATTTAAAATAACCATGATTTTTAATTAGTGGCACATGGTTGGCATTTGGTGCCACACATTGTTCTAATAGCTCTCCATATATCAATTGCTGAACACACTATGAAGGGGAAGGGGGACCCACTATTTAAGTTGCAAGAAAAAGGAGAGGCGATGAAAGTCTTTTCATTTGGGTATTCGGTCAAACTCTTCACCGAAGCTCTTTATTTTCTTCTCAAATTCTCTCATTCTTCCCTTTCAACCACCGAATCTCTTTCTTTCCCTCATGGGAATGTGGTTATGGCTTTGAGCTGTTTAACTTCAAACCACAGTTGGAAGAACGTGGTCATAAAATTATTTTAAGGAAAGTGTAGATTGGAAACCAAACCTTGGCTCCATCCCTTCCATCAAGTGAGTTTCCATTATATCTCTTCATGGCTTTTAGAGTAAAAAATTTACTGAATGTCAATAAATGAAATTGTAATTGAGATTAAGGTTGAAATAAATTTGATGTTGAATTTATATTGATATTCATCTAGCCTATGTTTAAATTGAGGTGTTAGATTAAAGTGATTTCTGAAATGTGGTTCACAGATAAGCAATCTAGAACCCCAGTAACTGTTGATGGATTTCCAGCATGAAACAAGAAGATGGCCATATGGCCATGTTAAGCCACATGGCCGTGTGAAGAACTTACACAGCTGTGCGGCATTGGCTGGTGGAACAACACTGCACGGCCATGTGAAATCACACGGGCTGTGCCGTGGTGGGCGGTAATGTGGCTGTTTGCATGAAATAATTTCGCGTCAGTACAACTGCATGGCCCATGTGATAGGGTACACGGCCGTGTAATTGAGTACGGCCCTGGCTGTGTACCTCTCTGTTCTAATGCCCAAAGTGGACATTAGTGTGCCACACCGCCATATAACCAAGTGATGTTACACGACAGCCGTGTAACTTGCCAATTCGAAATTTTCAGTTCCTAAAAATTGGTGTCTATTCATGAAATCTTCCATCCTAAGAGTTGTATCTGATCATGAAAGGATATTTACAAGTCTATAAAAAGACCTACATCACTCACAATCAAACAAGATCAATTCTATTTTCCTGATTTTCAGATCTCAAATCAATCCTAATTTCTTTCTGTGCATAGGAAAGAAAACAAGAAACTATTATTTTGTAAAATTTCATTGTTGTCATGCAAAACAAATCTTCATTGTATCCTGTAGGAAATTCACCAGTAACCATTTTGCATATAGATAATAGAATCTGGTGATGCAAATTAAACTTAAAGAAAAGTGCTCTGTGCATACTTTGAAGAGTCTGCACACAACTTTCCTTCATTTTGTAGAAGGTCTCCTTCCAAAGTCTTCTCTAAAGGTGATCTTCTTCAGAGATCACCACCAACAATAGTTAAGATGAGCTTTATTTGCAATGTCAGGGGCTTCAAATTCTGTTAAAGAACATTTTATGAGAAGTGGTAGCCTTAGTACCCTAAACGAAGTTACATCTCGTAAGAAACCAAAAAGATTAGAAAGTAGTTAGAATTGTATACTTAGGCTCTGAGATGAGTGTTTTTGGAATAGAAGCTGTATTGCATTAAGCTATGATTCTAAATGTTCACTCTTGATTTGGTTGACTTGTTTATGGTTCGTTGGAGACTCCTCCATTCGTTTATTGGTTTTATGACATTATAGAGCTTGGACCTGTTTGGTTTTCCTTGTAGAATGAGTTGATATTAATTTTTCTATATTCTTTTTGCATGTTTATTTTCATTATTCTAGATATATTATTTTAATGTTCCAATTTCCCCATATGTAACTACTGATTTTCAGCAAGTATAAATTTTATTGTTATCGTGAGTGACTAATGTTGGCTGTGCTATTTTGTGGCTTTTTTTAAAAAATATTTAAGTACAAAGGCTGCGTTTTATACTATAAAATTTATTTATTTAAGTTGTTTCATCATGTCCACTGTTTTTGTTGACACTTGTAAGTTGAATTTGTCTCTTTAGCAATTTTCTGTACCATTATTATATAATTTTACTCGGAAGTTCACCTTAAAGCCTTTTAAAATATGTTTTAACAATTTTAGAGCCATAGAAACTCTTGCGAAAAAGCATATTATTAAGCTTTTGTTATGATAATGTATAGGTAAGAATGATGAGAAAAATTGTGAAAATAAAAATTTGTTAATTTGTTGAGATTAATAATTGAGTTGATATCGTTCTCGAATGTTTGATTTTAGTAATTGATTAATTTGTTCATAACTTGTATTTGGCTTTTCATAAGTGCCAATAAGTGCTTCATTTTTGAGTGAAAAGCTTATAGCTAAGTCTAATTGTTGTTAGCCTTTGTGTACATTAATTGGACTCCAACTAATAAGAGAGTTATTAGCCTGCTAAGTTTAGCTTGAGTTTGGAATAAGTATGATCATTTGACACTATTAACATATTGAGAGTAAAATACCTCAAAATCTGAGAATGTTTTAGGGGTCACTTCTTAAGTCTTAAATCTGTACTTTAAATATAAAAAGGACAAATTAAAAAAAAAAAAGAATTTTGAGTTGGATTCTCTAGTGAATTGGTCCGCTGAAAAACTTGAACCATATATAGATTGAGTGATAGCAAATCTGTTTAAAGTTGATCCTTGTTGGTAGTTTATTACTATAAACGTGTTGTGTCGCTTCTAACAGCATTGTGCTATTGTTAACAAGTGAATGGTTAAAATGTAAAATTTTTCTTATATTAATTATTACTTGTTAATTTAAATGCTGATTTTTTGTTTATGAATGAATAGTTTAAGTTATTGTTATTATGTTTAAGCAGACATATGTACAATCCATTTGATTTTATGTTATTTACCTTAATGTTTCATTAAAAGGTTTTATAAAAATGACGAGCACTAGACATTTGTAAAACTTTGAATTTTAGTATTATCTTATTTCAAAATTTCAAGAATTTATGTTAGTTGCCTAAGTGTGTCACAGTTTCTATTATAGTTTATATTGTCTTTTACTGAATTTTATGACTCACTCTTATATTTTTCTTTTTCAGATAGCAATGTTTTATACCGAGTCTTGGTTCCTCAGCTTGTTAAGAGAAGAAGTTGCTGCATTTGATGAGCCCAATGTTCGTTTTGCCGCATATGTTGTTATGCTCTCTTTGTACACTAGATTTATATATTGAACTTTAAATATGCTCTATTAACCATAGACAATATCCAGCTTCCATTATGATTTAGTTTATTATTTGTTTGTTCTTATTTTTGTTGTGCATGTGGGGATGCTTTTTTTTTTATTTTTTTTTTGGTTTAAGGTCTGCATCTGTGGATGCTTGTGTTGTTTGGTAAATTAATTAGGTGTATGGTTTGCATCAAGTAAGATATTGTATATTGCGATGTCCCTTTTTTAAAGGGAAGTTACTGAATTTTATATAGACCTGTATGTCGATTTATTTCGTTACTAGTTTTGTTAGGTTTGATAGGTTGGCGAGTTCATCCTCTACACTAGCCACGGCCCTTTAATTTGGGTTACGACCACATGCTAGTAGAAATTGTTCCTTTTCATCTCTTGATAAAAATCAAGGATATAGGGTATGGTTGTAGACCCTCGAGCTATTAACTCATGATCCTTTCATTATAAACAGTCTGAAACTATACTTTTTCATTTCCTTTTTTGATTCAATTCGTTTCTCGTTCAAGGATTGCTGGACCTTATCTTCTCTTGAACTATGTCGTTGCTTTTCCTACTAAGCAAAAAGAAAGAGGTTCCACGTAATTTCTTTGCTTCTTTGAACCTTTCCTTGCTTATTTTTTTTAATTTTGATTGTGCTGCTAAATTTTCCTCTGCCTCCTCCTTCTGTTTTGGATATTTTATTTCCTTCTTGATAGCAAAACTAATCACAACAATACATTATAATTTATATGGCCCTCCTTTTCTCATCATAACCGTTTATGACTTGTATATTAACGAAACGGTTATTCTATTCAATTTCTAGTGATTGAGGGAGTGATAATTAAGAGGCAATTGGATTCTACAAGAAACCAAGAAAAATAAGCATTCATAAGGGTTGGATTTTGAATGTGCTGTATTCGGTAACATGTCTTTTAGAGAGACTTATCCCACTCGATACTCAAGTGAAATTAGACAATTGACAATTACACTTATAGTATCTCATAATTGGCTTACACTGGAAAGTACACATTGCATTTGCAAATTGTAATGTAATAGAGTGTAATAAGCTTATGCTGAGGTTTCTGTAAAGTAAAGGGCCAAGGAGTTTGGAAAAAAAACCCTGCAAAAGCTGCTTCATGTGGAGATCAATTATTCTTATTGAATGACCAAAAAAAAAAAAAGATTGCAATTCATAATTATTGACAATCATTGACTTCCAAGCGTTGTATAATAGAACTAACGGAAACATCGTTTATCTATTCGAGATTGTTATATGAACAAAACATGACAGGAGAGAAGAAGGGCATTTTGAGGGAGGTGCATTGGAGTTATCATTTATGCTTAGTTTATTTTTCTATTTATGCAAGTTTGAGTAGTTCCCACCTTTATTTTTCTCTTTGGTACAAAACTAAAAGTTACAAAGAGAAAAGGAAACATGTAATCTAAGAAGAGAGAGAGAGAGAGAGAGAGAAGGTAAAACTAGAATGTATGTACTCAAACAAACAAATTACAGCCATATGGTATTAATATTGCGTTGCAGCTGACCACCGTATTTAATTTTCTTCATCACTATATGATATTTCACTATACTTTTGAAAGTTTTTTTTTCCTAAACAAAAGTTTCAATTCTTAGTTAAAATTAAATTTTTATGAAAACTCAGTTGCAAAAATTTGTAACTTTTTCTACAAAATCATGTAAATTTGAGTTGTACATACTTTTAAAGAGAAAGAATGGTGTATGGAAGTAAAAGGATAAATATTATAGAGCCAAAGGAAAATATACCTGCAATCATGGTCTTTTTTTTTTTATTATTGGTAGTAGACTAATGACACTAACAAACAAGTTCCCTTTAAACAACAGAAGAGTGAACATTGTTAATCACGATTACAAATTAGTTGAATCTCACTATGTAATCTTCATAGTTATTTTCGCTAAATAAATCTTAAACTATGAACACAATGTTTTGTTCAGAAACCAACGAAATGAGATAAAGAACAAAATGCCTACTAGATATATACAACAAAAGTTGGAGCTAGACTGAGATTAAACCAACTAAAAACATAAACTAAAATGGAAGAAATTGCAGTGTCCTTAGTTTTGCAACAACTACTTCCACTCTTAAGGGAAGAAGCAAATTTCCTCACAGGCATGCACAAAGAATTTGTAGACATCAAAGATGAACTAGAAAGCATTCAAGCCTTCCTCAAGGATGCAGATAGAAGGGCTGTAGCTGAAGAAGACAACAACAGTGTGGGAGTTAAAACATGGTTGAAGCAGCTGAGAGGAGCAGCTTTTCGCATCGAAGATCTAATTGATGAATATTTGATCTTTGTGGGACAGCAGCCTCACCATCCTGGATGTGCAGCTTCACTCTATAAGATTGCTCACCTATTGAAAACTTTGAAGCCTCGTCATCGAATGTCTTATGAGATTCAGGACATTAAATCATGTATTCATGGAATCAAGGAAAGAAGTGAAAGATATGGCTTCCAAATCAATTCTTCCTTCGAACAAGGATCAACTGATTCTAGAGGGAGCCAAAATGTCAAATGGCATGCCCCTCAAATGGATTCTCTTTTCATTGAGGAAGTTGAAGTTGTGGGCTTTTGAAGCCCCTAGAGATGAACTGATTGGTTGGCTGCTAGATGAAGCAACAGAGCACATTGTTGTCTCTGTAGTAGGAATGGGAGGATCGGGAAAAGCCACTCTTGCCAAGAAAGTTTTTGACAACCAAAAGGTGACTGAGAACTTCGATTGTTGCACTTGGATCACAGTGTCTTAGTCATACACTGTAGAAGGGCAGTTGAGGAACATGCTAAAGAAGTTTTGCAGAGAAAGAAGAGAGGCTCCTCCTCAGGGAATTTATATAATGGATCGACGATCACTGATTAATGACGTGAGGAACTACTTGCAACAAAAGAGGTACATGATCTTATTAGATGATGTATGGAAATTGAATTTTTGGGCTGAGATTGAATTTGCTGTATTTGACAATAAAAACGGAAGTAGGGTAATGATCACAACTAGGAGCATGGATGTCGTAGAATTTTGTAAGAAATCTTCTCGTCTTCATGTTCACAAGTTGTAACCTTTACCGCCAGAAAAATCTCAGGAACTCTTCTGCAAGAAAGCATCTCGATTTAACTCTGATGGATGTTGTCCAGAAGAACTCAGGGATATATCTTCTAAAATTGTTAACAAATGCAACGGTTTACCGTTAGCAATTGTTGCCATGGGTAGCCTTTTATCTACAAAAGAAGAAAAAAAATGCATTCGAATGGAAAAAGTTGAATCAAAATCAAAGTTTAGAACTCGAGGTGAATCCCCTTTTAGTTGGTATAACAAGGATTTTAGCTCTCAGTTATAATGATTTGCCTTACTATATCAAATCATGCTTTCTCCATTTTGGAATATACCCTGATGACTGTGCAGTTAGTAGTGAGAAACTAATTTTGAAATGGATAGCTGAGGGGTTTGTTAAAAATGTTAAGGGGAAAACTTTGGAGGAAGTTGCATGTCAATATTTAGTAGAGTTGATCCATAGCAAGTTTGGTGCAAGTCTCAAAATTTGATATTGGTGGCAAAATTGTATGTTGTCGAGTTCACGATCTATTACGAGAGATGATCATTAGAAAAAATAGAGCATTCAAGATTTTGCCATTTTCTTAGTGAGGATGATCATTCAATCTTTGGTGAAAATAGCCAGCGCCTAACAATAGTAAACTAGTTCCAACGATTTGATGGGAACTATTGACACTACATATTTTTCAGAGATAGAGAATTACCAGATTCCTTTTTGAGGAAAGCCACTTTACAATGTAGGCTATTGAAGGTACTTGATTTTGAAGATTCACCGCTGGGTTATGTTCCTCAAAATTTGGGGAATTATTTCCACTTGAGGAATTTTAACTTCAGCAATACAAATATACAGAGTCTTCCCAAATCCATTGGTAAGCTCCAGAACCTAGAGACCTTGATTCTAATTCAAACATGCATTCGTGAGATGCCAAGAGAGATTAACAAGCTTAGAAAGCTACAACATCTTATAGCTTACCATATGAATTACAAAATAGAGTTCAGTATGTCTTGGGATTAGGAAACAGGGTTTCAAATGAATGGCGAAATTTTGAAAGCTTGACATCCTTACAAACACTATGTACAGTAGATGTAGATTGCGGTGGAGTAAAGCTGATTATAGAGCTAGGAAAGCTGAGGCAGTTAAGGCTGTTGGGCTAGGTTCATGCTAGGCGAGAACATGGAAGCGCTCTATGTGTCTCAATAACTCAGATGCATCACCTAGATTATTGGTGCAATAGCTGAAGGTGAAGTCGTTGATTAACATTTGATTTCATCCCCACCTCAACTTTGATGTCTTTACCTGAAAGGTAAGTTAGAGAAGTTGTCCAGACTGGTTTCAAAAACTCCAGTGTCTTGTAGCATTGTCCTTGATGCACTCCAAGTTAACTGATGATCCATTGAAATTTCTCAAAAATATGCCAAATCTGTTGTTCCTCTCCATCTGTGAAGCTGTATATGAAGGTGAAAGTTTGCACTTTCAAGAAGAAGGGTTTCAAAAATTGAAACAACTAAGCTTGAGAGGCTTGTATAGTTTGAATTCCATTGTTATTGATAGAGGAGCCCTGCCATCTCTTAAAGAGTTTGAATTAGGGTGTATCCCCCAACTGAAGGAGTTATCCTCTAGTATCCAACACTTAGAGAAGCTTGAAGTTCTAGATATTATTGATATGCCACATGAAATTGATCAAAGCATTGACCCCGATGGAGGACAAGACCACTGGATTGTAAAGCATGTACCCGTTGTACGTATTAGTCACAAGGCTGGCCCAAGATACAGTGACTATGACACTCACATTATTCGTCATTCAAGTTGAAGTGAAATACTAAGCGTCTGACTTTGGAAATGGAAGTTGCGCCTTTCTTTCAAATAACTACAAAATGATGTTGTTAGTGACGTTTACAATTCAAAATGCATACTTTATTCAAAGAGTTTAATTTGGATATACTATCAATATAAAAATATTTACACTATCATTCAATCAAGTGAAGATATATCAACTAAATAATTTAATTTTTCAAATCATATTCAAACTCTTGTAATGATGTGTTTATAATTTTTGAACAATTTATCTACTTTTGCTTTCTTTTTCTCTTTGAAAATTTGCTTTTTTTTTTTAAATTTCTCTACGAGCAACTAGAAATTATTACTATTCATTAATAATGTCTATTCAACACTCAAGAAGTGTTGGTATAATAGAAGTGAGTTAAACCCCCAAATATGAGGATTGCAATTTAATTCCTAAGAGTCGCATTTCATGAGGAGGACCATACAATTATCACTCACAATCTGAGGAGATTAGGCTTATGAGATAATTCAAATGGATCGAATCCTCTTAGGATACTCTTAGTTTATAAAAAAAAAAATGTCTATTAAGCAATCACAAAATATTGGGTATTGTTGTGACCCTTAAGAGCAAGTTGGGATCCTTTCATTATAATAGTCTCATCTAGATTCTAGTTCTACATCAAAATAAAAAATAAAAAAAAAAAAGAAAATTGGCCAATGTAAAGCACGATGCTTTCCTGTATTATAGGTTATTTATTATATTCGCTTTCTCAAACATTAAAACGCGTAATCTGCATTCCCAATTATGATTACAAAAAAAAAACCAAATAGAAAAATGAAACAACCCCATCAAACGTAAAAGCAAAAGTCATTCAAATACTTCATTATAACATCAAAATCAGGGTTAGATAAAGAAAGGGGGAAGCTTGCATAAGATGAATTTGTAGCAATATTGAGAGAGAGAGAGAGAGAGAGAGAGAGAGAGGAGCTTATTATACATGGTGGCAATGGTCTAAATTATCACAGCTGCTTCTATGATTTTGCAGACTGCTGCTGCTGCTAGCGGTGCCCTTGCAAATCGACGGGGAAGACGAAAGAGGACCCCCTTACTCTGAGTTAAACGCACCGTTTAGTTCCTTTCGTTTTTTGTTGAGTAAATATTTATTTTGATCCGCTGGGTATCTATATACATGGATTATCTTTTTTATAAATACATCTAATAGATCTTTTATTGTCAATTTATGTCATTAAATTTAATGTGACATTAAATCAGTAATGAAATTGGTTGGATTAATTATCATTAAAAAAACTAATTTAATGTCATAGATAAATAAAAGATTAATATAATATTATATATATCTTTAACGGACTTAAAATAACAATCTACGGTCCTAAGCCATGAACTCAATCTCATTTTTTTAAAAAAAAAAAACACCCACAAAACTTTATAGTTAAAAAAGGTTCAAATGTATTATGCACATTTTATCAAAATTACGTAATTTGCACATAAAACCAAAATATTAGTGATAATATTACAAATTGACCACATATAAATAATAGTATTGGTAAAGTGATGCATGATTATAAATGAGAAATTGATGATATGGACTTCAGCAGGAAGGTGATGCTGATTCCAAGTATGCTAAGCATTTAGTTCAATTAGGTTGTGAGCCTTGGGATCCTTGTGCCCTGTTGCTGGCCTCAATTAGGGAGATGGAGATTCTTGACGGGGACTGGTCAGTTGTTCTTCGAACATGTGTTCAAATAAGGGAATGTTTGTGCTGAATTTGAACCATTCAAAAACACTTATACTTATTATATTTATCTAATTGAAACTGTCTCATGTTGTTATGTGATAGCTCCTTATTTTAATTTAGCTAAAATTTTTGTCGCCGAATTTTTTTTCTCCCGCTTTCACTAGTGATTGCCTTTTTTGACTATTTTTTTTCTTTTCTCTTTTTTTTTTTTGCTCTTATTATTTCTCCTTTATTTGTTATTTTTGTTCATCTATTTATAACATATAATTTCTGAAGCATGCAATGTGAGAATGCCATTTCAGCAATATTAAGTCCTCTAAAGATGCCACATCAGCCAATATTATTACCTGTCATTTGATGTCTTTTGGAATGCTTTAAGTGAATAGTTTCTTTATCAATAACTACTAATTTTAATCCAGCAAACTTTTGGCCTTCCCTTAGTAAAGTTTATGGACCATATAGTTCCATCTTACACCTCACCTTTCTCTCATTTCTAAAACATAGACAACATTTTACTACACTCAAATTTCTTATAACTCTTCAGTCATCCTCTCATGTGCCTAGGACAAGAATAGTCAAGCTTTGAAGTATGGATCTAACGAAGACCTCTTGGCTTTTATGTGAGAAGTGTTGGATCCATTGGTTTTTTTTTTTTTTGGTTGGTTGATTGATTTTTATGAAAGATGGAAATCATCCAGTTTATTTTTTATGTTTTATGTTTTATCTTTTTTTTTTTCCAGTTGCAAGGAGAGTGAATTTGATTGGGAAACACATTGAAGTTAAGAAACATCTTTTATTGCTGATGGCAATTTGAGAAGATAGATCGTGACCTTTCAAGAAATTAAAGGTAAATATATACTTAGAATTGCTAATGTGATTGATGAAATATATATCATGTGTACTTATCCCGTTTTATCCTAGCCAGGTGATTTCTTAAATCTTTTGTGTTATTTTTTCTTAATTTAATAATAAACAACAAAATAATAAAATCCTTCTATAAACTGTTATAAGAATGGAAATTTGTTTGTTATTTCTATGATTCGTTTTGGCTATAAAATTGTTCTCATCATCAAATTTTCGTGTCAAATTTTATTTGTTGATATATTTTGGCTTTCTTTTTCATGCAGGAACTCAACTTTAAGAATCACAAATGGGTAAGGGGCTATTATTTTATTTGTCGGTGAGTTAAAAAGATTCCATGTTTCATTTGCTATTTCTTTTATGTGGTTGTTTTCAAGGTATAATTTCTTTTTACAAATGGCTTTTATACAACTTTGAGTACAATTTTCAAGATTTAGACATGGTTAAATTAGTGCTTGAATGATTGCTTTGTTCATGAAAGCAAAGTTAGGATTCTAAATAAGTTGGTCAGTTGTCTTCAAAAGTATAATTTTTAAACTCAATCTTAACATTGCTGCCTATAATCCTGTTTATTATTTAGTGTTATTCCCTATTCTATTCTTCGGAGACAAGATTCATGTAGAACCAAGAGATGCAGAAGAAAATGTTGCATCCTTTATTCTTTTTGATAATCAAACATATACAAAATTTGAATTACTTATACATAATTTATATGTTTTTCTTTTCAAGTTTACTTCTTTTCAAAATCAATGACAAATAGTGTACTCATTATGAATAACATCTTAATGTTTACAATCTCAAAACCCACTATATGATCTAAAGTCCATTGACACATTATTCTGTATCTTCTCCATTGATGGTCTTTAACTTTTCTAAAACCCAAAGTTTAATAAAAACCAAACTTTTATTTGATGTTTTAAGAAATAGGATTAAAACTTTTTAGAATTTCTGTGCAAAGAAAGTATTAAAAATTTATTGAAGAAAACATAATTAATCTTAAGCATATTAAAATGATTGTTGGAGTGCATACCCCAAATTTATGCAAGTTTTTCAAGTAAATATTTATTCTTCTTTTTTTATTGAGTAACAAGGGAAAGATGTAAATTTCTTGCACTTCGGAGAGAGTATATACATATAATAATAATAATAATAATATATATATATAATAATAATAATAATATATTTTCTGACTTAAAAAATATCTTTCAACTTTTCAGTAGGTGATGTGTTGTGCCGCAAATAATGTAAGGACATTTGTTTAGATTTTTTATCCATCAACAATGTTATCCTATCATAGTTATTCATATATTTATTCAGAAAATTAGTCCTTCACACGGGTATACATCTAGTTTAATGTAAACATTAAGAATAAAAATATGTTTGTTTTATTTATAATTTTTATATAATAAAATTCTAAAGTGTAAAAAAATAACGAAAAAAAGCAAAGTAAATATAAAAAACATAAGTAAAAAATAACTCATAAAATTTCTGAGAGCAATTACTAGTGAAACTCTAATGTAATTCATAAAGCTATAATTAGATTTCATATTTAATGAATATTTAAATCTTTAAATGTGTGAAACAAGTTGAATTCATGCCAAGTTTGAAAGCCACAGCTATCATCATCATATAATTGACAAGAGATGGAAATGGCTTCTGTCAGATAATCATGAGTCCCATGGGCAGATAAACAAGTTGATTTACAGCGCGGATCATGTTAAGTGTATGTTTAGTAAGAGAATAAAAATAGATATAAATTTTTATAAAATAAATTTTATATATAAAAATTATATAAAAAATTCATCGTATAAAAATTTCTCTCATTTTTATCTCATACCAAACTTAATCCTAAGGGTAATAATAATAAGAACTAGATTTTGAATGAGCTTTGTAGATAGTGTCTAATGAGATCTCTGATGTACCTTTGCATAAGACCCTGCTTCTACAAAAGGATCCTTTCAAGCCTTTCTTCTTAACCAACCCATAACATACCCGTTAAAAGCATCCTTGAGCAACGTCAGAAAAATTGAGCAACTATTTGGACTCTCAAAAGTGATGACTCAAGTAGAAATTTGACGTCCACAGACAACTGCTGGACAAAACATTTTATAGTTGCAGATGCCTCAGAATAAACAATTAAGTTTCGGTTTCGATTAGATTTTGTAAACTTAATTTTAATTTAAAAGTAAGCTTGAGTAAAGTGATTTATATTTAAGAAAAATTATATTTAACATAAAAGCTAAACATAGTTGCTTCACTCCAAGTGAAATTTTGAAGTTAGAATCATAATTGAAAAATGGTGCAAATGATAAAACAAATAAGACATAAAATAATTGAAAGTCCATTTGTGCTTTCAAAAATTCGTTTGGATAGTGCAAATGCCTATCCAAACACACCTTAAATCACCATATAATGCCATTTCTTTCTTTATCTGCTCAATTAAAATGAATTTCATGGTTTAATGTTCTATCAGTATTCATTAACAGGAAATGTGATTGAGAAAATTCGAGGTTCTGTCAGAAGCAAAGGTAATTGACACACAGAGAGGAGGAAACATAAGAGTGCATAGAACTGAAAAACCATTGATGACCATGACTAACTAAGCAAAAGCTTCCTCTGCACCAACACTAGCCAAGTTTAATTGAACTTATGTGGTCTGTTTAATTTAAACTTAGACATGGCATCTGCACAAAAGCTGCTTTCACGGAGGGAAGACATATTTCTTTGTTTAGCTTATGAGTTTGAATAATCTCTTTCTTGCATAAATAGTCAAATTACCACTTAAAAAGTCATCAATTTTTTTTTTTAATTTGTTCACTTATAGTTAATGACTAAAATTTACACCTAGCTCTTGCTCTCTTAAACCATTTGTACTTCATTAGTATAATATAAAATTAATTTAAATCATGATTTTTCCAAATATAATAAATTTTGAATATCTAATTTTGTAAAAATTAATATATAAAAAACCTAAACTTTATTATATAACATTAACATTATAATTACTCACTGTTCAAGTGCATGAGACATGAAGCCCCTTAGAGAGCAAAGTGATTCAAACTGCAAATGGCATGAGACATGATGCTCCCCAGAGTGCACCATAAGCACAGTTAGAAGTGTTCATTGGGTTGAGTCAACCCGCGAAGTTGTGAGTTTTGATTCATCCCAACCCATAATTAACGGATTAAACTGAATTCATGAGTTGGGTTAGATTTAAAAATTTTTTAACTCAATGATAATGGGTTGGGTTGCAGATTGAAAAAAATTCTAATCCACTCAACCCAGTCCAACTCATCTTTTTTTTTTAAAATTAAATTTTTTTTATTATTTTTTTAATATTCAGTATATTAAACCTAATGTTTCTTCTTTTCTCATCTCTCATATCTTATGTAACTTATTATATTTGACTTTTGAAACTTGTGTTAATACTTTTTATGTTTAAGATTAAAACTTGTTATGTTATGTTTTTAACTTGTAACTTATTGTATTTGTCTTTTTAATTTATTTAAGACTTTTTATGTCATCTTTTGTTAAAACTTATTAAGTTATTTATTATGATTTATGATGAATTTTTGATTTTATATTGATTTCGGCATTTATTTTAGTAGATGAAATTTTTTTTTAAATGTGTGTTGGACATACAGGTTCAACCAAATCCTACTCACTCATGTACAGTTTGGGTTGGTTCGGGTTTTTTAAAAAAAATCTCCCAACCCAACTCACTGCTTTGATGAATGGATTAGGTGCAAAAACACCCCAAACCTAACTAACCTAACCAACCCAACCCACAGGGCACCTCTAAGCATAGTCGAGGTCTAGCTACTTCTCTCGCGGACTTAGTGATCAGGTTAAAAATCTCGAGGTCTAGCTACCTCCCTCGCGGACCCAATCGATCAAGTTAAAAATCCCAAGGTCGAGCTACTTCCCTCGTAAATTTTGCGATCAAGTTCAAAATCTCGAGGTCGAGTTTCCTCCCTCACGGACTCAGCGATCAAGTTAAACATCCCGAGGTCGAGCTACCTCCCTCGCAGACCCAGCGATCAAGTTAAAAATCTCGAGGTCGAGTTACCTCCCTCGCGGATTCAGCAAAATCCTTCAAAGTCAAAAATCTCGAGGTCGAGTTACATCCCTCGCGGACTCAACGAATCAAGTTCAAAATCCCGAGGTCAAGCTACCTCTCTTCGCGGATTCAACGATCAAGTTAAAAATCTCGTGGTTGAACTACCTCCCTCGTAGGTGGGTCCAATTGTTTCAAAGTACAAACATTGAAGCAGCAATAGCAAAGTAAATTGCAACGACCAAACGGCGAACAATTAATAAGCAATTCTGCTTGAAACAATAGCTGAGACTTGTCCAGCATTGACAAGAAGAAAACAATGAGCAACC
Source organism: Castanospermum australe (assembly GCA_019955255.1). NCBI lineage: Eukaryota > Viridiplantae > Streptophyta > Magnoliopsida > Fabales > Fabaceae > Castanospermum > Castanospermum australe. The sequence continues at coordinate 22,845 of NSJW01000951.1, forward strand.
CACCTGCACGGGATGCCTCACAAACCTGGTACTACTTAGCTCGGAACCCACCTACTTCGCAGCCGACTTTCGAGCTGGGGGCAGTGTACCGTACGGGTTTTCAAGCCTTAGTAGGCCTTCCTCCGGACCTGGAACTAGACTCAAACACAAGAAGCCACTACTTGCCTAACCCACTCCAGGTCGAGCCTAACTCAGTCGAAGCATGACTCGGTCAATCACCATGAGAGCATGACCCACGATTGGCTTCTTTGCCAACCATTATGGAACCACTCCGATTCTCACCCCTCTCAACGACTCGCCCAAAGGAAACACGTCCCTCAAAACTAATTATTTAAGAGAGAGAGGGTATTACGAGTAAAGGTATGCAATGTAATTCCTTTACGCACTTACCACTCCACTCTGTCATCTACTCATTTAGGCATCAGAGTATCTTTGCAAGTACACCCACCTCGAAATCAACTCAAAATGACCTCAGAAGTCTCTCAGAGTAGCAACAACTTCGTCGCCACTAGTTCACCTTCTGTGTTCGCATAGACAGCCTTTATTGTTGACGTAAATAACATGCAATTTTCAAGAGAAAAAACTGGTGCACGGAAGTAAGGGCCAGAAAATATAGAGCCAAATAAATAAATGAAAAGGACATATACCTAACCAGACAATCATTTTCCCAAGCATGGTCTTTTTCTACTGTCCACACTACCAATATTCAAGAACGAGACACAAAAAGTCAAAGTCTTCCTAATGTCCTAACTAACAACTTTACGCTAACTAAATCTCAAAGAACACAAAGTCTTCTTGTAACTATACAGTTGAAATCAGAGGTAGACGAAAATGGCGGAAATTGCAGTGTCCTTCGCTCAGCGGCAACTTACTTTCACTCTGAAGGGAAGAGACCAATATGGTCACAGGCATCCACAAAGAATTTGGAGACATTAAAAATAAATTAGAAAGCAATGAAGCCTTCCTCAAGGATGCAGATAGAAGGGTGTCAGCTGAAGCAGACAACAAAACCAGTATGGGAATCAAAGCATGAGTGAAGCAGCTGAGAGAAGCTGTTTTTTCCCATAGAAGATGTCATTGATGAATACATGATCTATTTAATACATTGGAGTTTTATTTATAGTTTTATTCCATTACTCACATTCAAGTTAAATTAATCAATTAAAATATAATTTTTCAGTAATTATTTTAAAGTTAAATAGTCTACGTTAACTACTTATTATTTGAATTAATTATTTATTGATAAATATTTGATTATTTATTATTTTAATTAAACCATTAACACCAGCATAATTAAAAGGCTAATATATTATATACCTACTTAATTAAGTTTAATGTGAGTAAACTCAAAGTTGTATCAATACCTAATTTTTTACATGAAATATCAATATCTAATTATACGTTAATTAGAACCTGATACACTCTTATACTGTATTTTCATGGGACAATTGAGATCCCACCACGTATAGATTGGGTCTTGACTCTTGACCCTCGTATGTATCCAAAAGAGAAAAAATAATAATAATAACGTGCCATAAATATATATCATGAAGACCAGCATCTACTCGTTTTCCTCTTGTGCCGCTATATAAAAATTGACACTTGCGGTAATATATTAGCTCAATTCATAAGATGAAATTGTGTTAATTAGTTTTAAATAGTAAATTTTTGTTTAGACTTGTGAGATATGACTTTGTTTCTTTTAACTTTATTTGAAAAAAATATGAGACTTAAGCGAGATATAATATGAACACATGTATGGTACTTCTCAACCCCTTGAAGATTATGCTAAACATCAAATTGACGTGTTTTGCACTTAGAAGTGTTGGTTACAGGAAAAGTGAACTATATATAATCCAAGACGAACCTTATTTAAAATGTTAAGAATTTAAATTGTAAGTCGTTATTTTAAGAAGAACTTTATTTAACTATTACTCTTAACTCAAAAAGTTAAATATCATAATAATACTTATAAAAATAACGAGAATATCATGGTGAAAGAAAAAAAAAAATTAACGTGTTTTATGCACTGAGTATCTGTTATCAAATTAACACCCCACGTTGTCTATCCATTGTATGTGAACATCATTTGGCCATTATAAACACAAGCTCCAAGTATCTATCGTAGCAAGAAAGTTTTACAAGTTGAGTTTGATAGACATTGTCCGGTACAGCTGGTATCTTCTGAAATTGTTAAAAAAAAAATGTGAGGGTAGGGTTACCACTATGCTGCCTTTACAAATATGTTTTTATTTAAAATATTATTATTCATTTCATTAATTTTCTCACACTTTATTAATAAAAAGAATAAAATTAGAAAAAAAATAATTAATACTTTTCTTTTATAATCAATTCTAATAAGCCGGACTAAGTTGTTTTTCCAAAAAAAAAAATCATAAAAAATCATAATATAAAATTAATTTTGATTGGTTGGAATCAATAATTTTTAAATATATTTTTACAATTACATTTTTTGGTACATCATGTGTAGGGCTGTCAAACGGGTCGGCCTAACCTGTTTAAGCCCGCCTGCAATGGATCACAAGTTAAACGGTCCGGATCAAAATTATTCGCATTTAAACGGGTTGAAAAAAATTACTCCGACTCACCTCGCGTGAACTCGTAGGCCTAAACGGGCTAGCCAGCATAATTTTTTTTCTACATTTCCATTTTTTAACCAAAAATTTAAAAAATATATTTAAACCCACTTTATCATTAAAGGAACTTACCAAATTAATTATATAATTTAAATATTGTTCAAACCACATTTATAAATACATAACATAATTAAAATATTGTGCAAAATTCAAACCAAATCCACAAATATATTACATAATTTAAATACTGTCTAAAATTTAAACCAAATTGACAAGTACAATAATAGAAAATCAGTGTTATTATTATGTCAGTGTTGGAATCTTAGAGAAATAGGTCATATAGTATATTTTATAACTATGATTATGTAATTAAAAAATTCAAAAAAATAGGTGAGACTAGCTGGTAAACGGGCCCCGCCCGTTTAACTTGCTGATTAAACGGGTCGGTCTAAAAATTTTTTGCATTTATACAAATTACAATTTTAGAAACCCAACTTATTTTTTTTTCTTTTTGTTGTTAAATAGGACGGCCCAATGGGTTTAACCCATTTTGACAGCCCTAATCATGCGTTTCTTTTTGGTACATATTCCTACAATTACAGTTAAAAAATGATTCTATTTGAAAATGCCTACACAAACTCAAGATTTTACTCTTAATTCTTTTAACATCAATTTTTGTACTCTTACTTCTTTTAACATTAATTTTTTTACCCTTACTTTTCAGATCAATTTTTTCGCAATCTAACTCAAAAAGGCACATAGAATTACTTCTAACCACAACTGTGTAGGTTTCTATATTTAAGTTCAACTTTACTAATTTCACTTTCAACTTCTTTCCATCAAACATACTTTATTGTAAGTTGTACCTGGTCATTGGTGCACCATATCATTTCCTTATATTACAACTACCTGAGACTGCTTTGAAAAAAATGGACAACGAAATTTATTACATTTGAAGTTTCAACCAGTGAAACCCAATGATTAAATCGAGAAGCATGCATTAAAGAAGAACACAAGACATCACTACCAAAATTGTACTCCAAAATTTAATTATACTTTTCGGAAAGTTTTATCTTTTCATTTTATTGGTTGAAGTACAACTACTAGTCAATGGAAAAAATAATAATATTTTTTTATTAAAAAAGGGTACAAAATATACCACTATAAGCATTTACAACATAATTAGAATATCGCCTCTTCTTCCACGCGGGATATCAATCAATATTATTTAACAAATTTGAAAAGATTTATACAAAACTACCTAGCAGACAATTATTTTCCAAAGCATGGTCTTTTTCTATTGGTACTACCAATATTCAAAAATGACGCAGGAAAATTCAAAGTCTTCCTAAGTCCACTATACCCACAAAAAAAAAAAAAAAAATGAAGTCTTCCTCAGTCCTAGCCATCGACTTTAAGCTAATGAAATCTTAAATAACACTAAGTCTTCCTGTAACTATAGAGCTGAAATCAGAGCTAGACGAAAATGGCAGAAATTGCAGTGTCCTTCGCTCTACAACGACTATCTTCTCTGTTGACGGAAGAGGTCAATCTGCTCAGAGGCATTCACAAAGAATTTGCAGACATGAAAGATGAACTAGAAAGCATCCAAGCATTCCTCAAGGATGCAGATAGAAGGGCAGCAGCTGAAGGAGACAACATGAGTGAGGGAATCAAAACATGGGTGAAGCAGGTGAGAGAAGCAGCTTCTCGCATAGAAGATGTCATTGATGAATATATGATCTATGTGGGACAGCAGCCTCGTCATCCTGGATGTGCAGCTTCACTATGTAAAACAGTTCACTGGATCAGAACTTTGAAGCCTCGTCATCAAATAGCATCTGTGATTCAGGACATTAAGTCCTCTCTTCGAGGAATGAAGGAAAGAAGTGAAATATACCGCTTCCAAATCCAGCCTTCCTTTGAACAAGGATCAAGCGGTTCTGGAGGGAGCCAAAATGTCCTATTGCATGACCCTCGAATGGCTTCTCTTTTCATCGGGGAAGCTGAAGTTGTGGGCTTTGAAGCCTCCAGAGATGAACTGATTGGTTGGTTGGTAGATGGAGCAGTAGAGCGCACTGTTATCTCTGTGGTAGGAATGGGAGGGGGGAAAAACCACTCTTGCCAAGAAAGTTTTTGACAACCAGAAGGTGATTGGGCACTTCGATTGTCATGCTTGGATCACAGTGTCTCAGTCATACAATGTAGAAGGGTTGTTGAGGCAAATGTTGGAGCAGTTTTGTAGAGAAAGAAGGGAGGCTCCTCCTCAGGGTATTTATGAAATGGATCGACAGGCATTGATTCATCAAGTAAGGAACTACTTACAGCAAAAGAGGTACGTGGTCTTGTTTGATGATGTATGGAATGAAAAATTTTGGGATGAGATTGAATTTGCTGTATTTGATAATAAAAATGGAAGTAGGGTATTAATCACAACTAGGAGCATGCGTGTTGCAGAGTTTTGTAAGAAATCTTCTTTTGTCCATGTGCACAAGTTGCAACCTTTATCTCTAGAAAAATCTTGGGAACTCTTCTGCAAGAAGGCATTCCGATTTGAACTTGATGGATATTGTCCAAAAGAGCTCACAGATATTTCTTTAGAAATTGTTCAGAAATGTGAGGGTTTACCGCTAGCAATTGTGGCTGTTGGTGGTCTTTTATGTACCAAAGAAAAAAATGCATTTGAATGGAGAAAGTTGAGTCAAAATCTAAGTTCAGAGCTCGAGGAGAATCCCCATTTAGTTGGTATAACAAGGATTTTTAGCTCTCAGTTATGATGATTTGCCTTACTATCTCAAATCATGCTTTCTCTATTTTGGAATATATCCTGAAGACTATTCAGTTCCTTGTGAAAGACTAATTAGGCAATGGATAGCTGAGGGGTTTGTCAAAAATGTCAAGGGAAAAATATTGGAGGCAGTTGCAGAACAATATTTAACAGAGATGATCCATAGAAGTCTGGTGCAAGTCTCACAATACAACTTTGATGGCAAACCTTTCAAATGTCGAGTTCACGATCTATTACGAGAGATGATCATTAGAAAAATAGAGGATTCAAGTTTTTGCCATTTTGTTAGTGAGGATGATCATTCAATCTTTGGTGAAAATATTCGGCGCCTGGCAATAGCAAACAGTTCCAACGATTTGATGGGAACTATTGAAAGCTCGCACATCCGGTCACTGTATATTTTCAGAGATAATGAAATACCAAAATCCTTTATGAGGAGAGTCCCTACACAATGTAGGCTATTGAAGGTACTTGATTTTGAAGATGCTCCATTGGGTTATATTCCTAAAAGTTTGGGGAATTTATTCCTCTTGAGGTATTTAAACTTCAGCAATACAAATATACAGAGTCTGCCCAAATCCATTGGTAAGCTCCAGAACCTAGAGACCTTGATTCTGCGTCAAACACGTGTTTGTGAGATGCCAAGACAGATTAACAA
>NSJW01000952.1:0-195585 GCA_019955255.1 Castanospermum australe
CATGGTTGCAAGTCAACCTCCAGAAGATTGGAAGATTAGAAGTATGGTACCTTGAAAAGAAATTTTCTCACAACATGTGCAAAATATTCATGCTCGCTATGGATGTGTTTCCTTGCACGTTAAAACTTTGATTTAACGATGCTATTTGGTCTAGATTTTGTTATTATGTGCAGGGTCTGTCAATTTCAGTTTCATTCTGTCCTCTATTCGCATTCCCCTTTAGCGAGAATAAATTTTGTTGAATTAACAATAAGTTGAAATCCTAGAGGAGTTGAATTATTTGCGGTCTGAGAAAGTCGATAGCTGCGATGTGTGTTAAGATAGGCTTGACTTTTGAAACATTATTGATTGCTTTGAAAAAAAAAACACAAGTAAAGCAAAAAAGTCAAAAGTTGATGGAACAGGAAAAAGAAGGCCATACGACCTAGTAGCCCAATAAATGAATACATCAATTCAAGGCTATTGCATATGTGTGTTAACATATTGCATGCGTCAATCGGATAGATCGTGCATGAATTGATCTTAAATGTTATATCATGTTAATCTTTGTGTACATTAAATTTATTTTTTCTATTTTATTTTATCAAATTTTATATTCATTACACTTGAAGTGTTCTGATACTAACAATGTGATCCCAGATATTTTCCAAATGACAGAATAAGTGGTATCTATTTCTCCTTACGTAAGATTGGTCGTCTCAAGTTTTGAAACAACTTTTGAGTTTTGACTGAGAAAAAATGCTAATGTGGCATACCGTGCAGGTTGTTTGTTTGAAAAATACTCGTGCGTGTACCATGTAAAACGCGCTTGCCTCTCTACTACTCCAATTAAAATGTGCATCAGGTAATGCCGCGCACATTGCTTATTTTTCTTTCTCAAATCTCAATGATAAATTGAAATCAGATGCAGAGTTTTATACTGCAAGGGAGCTCCTCCTGGTGTTGCAGAGTCACACATAATGCTGCTCATTATCTTGCCCATCTTCCTCCTTCTGCTAATCAAATGGAAATGGTATTCCAATCGTACAAGCAGCGAAGGCTCACCCCATCTCCTCCAAAATTCCAAATAATAGGAAATCTCCATCAACTTGGCATGTACCCTCACCGCATACTCCAATCTTAGGCTTAAAAATATGGCCCCTTAATGCTGCTTCATTTTGGGAGGGTGCCAGTTCTTGTGATCTCGTCTGTTGATGCAGCTCGTGAGGTAATGAAAACCCATGACCGTATCTTTGCAGAGTGGCCCCCGGGTAAAATGTTTGACATACTTCTATACGGTTTCAAAGATGTGTCGGCTGCCCCATATGGGGAGTACTGGCGGTTCCAAAGGACAAACACGATTGGCTTTCCATTTGACAGAACCGTCATAAAGGCTTTGATATTGGTAAAGAAAGTTGTCAAATATATAAAACGATGCCTGCTAGTACTATTATTATTCTTCATAAATAAAGAACATCTACCCCAAATTTAATGGATGAATGTCCAGAGAGTAGTTACTTGTTTATGCTCTACACTGATCATGGTTTTAGTTGTTTGCAATTGAAAAGTTCATCACTTAAAGCCACAGCTAACAAGAAAAATGAGTTTTAGCTCCAAGGAGAATAATATGAAAATTAAAAATGCAAGCTTATGTTGTACTGTAGCACACATTGACCATGGATTTGTGTTTGTTTTAGGATATGTTTGCTGCGGGAACGGACACTACATCTACGGTGCCAGAGTGGGTAATGACAGAACTCTTAAGGCATCCAGTTGTCATGAAGAAACTGCAAGATGAAGTGAGGAATGTGGCTGGCGATAGAATTTCAAAACTGAGGAGGATTTGGGTCACATGCACTACTTCAAGGCTGTGGTTAAAGAAACTCTACGCCTACATCCCCCAGCTCCATTACTACTCCCTCGACAAAGCATGCAAGATATCAAACTGAAGGGCTACCACATTGTAGCTGGCACAAAAGTAGTTGTCAATGCGTGGGCCATCGCAACAGATCCAACATACTGGGATCAACCAGAAGAGTTCAAACCTGAGAGGTTCTTGAATAGTTCAACAGACTTCAAAGGGAATGATTTCCAATTGATCCCATTTGAAGCAGGGAGGAGGGGTTGCCCAGGAACAATGTTTGCTATGGCCGTCAATGAGCTTGCGCTAGCGAACCTCGTCCACCAATTTGATTAGGGATTAGCCGGTGAAGCCGCTGGGGAGGAGGCTTTGGACATGTCCCCTTGTAGTAGTTGCAAGCCCAAACAAGAAGTAAATGAGGAACAAAAGAACAATAAGGAATAAAAAATAACAAAAAAAAGTTGTGACTACAGTCCTATATATGATGATATAGTTTTCTAGGAGGTCACCATAATCTTCCTCATAACAGGTGTTTGCTTGTTGACATATTGACTTCTATTTTATATATTTAACTATTGAAATATTACGATTCTTTCGTTAGGATCATGAATCACAAAGACGGAGGAGAAAACGCCGTTCAAATAAATTACAGAGTTATCATTTCCACATTCAGCCTTCTTTTCATTTGAACCAAAACAGAAAACAAAAAAATGGATTGAGGTGAATGTACAAAAGGAAGAGAAGAAAAAGACTTATTTTAAATATTTTAAATTTAAAATTTTAAAGTCTTCCTCTTCTCTTTTTCCTTTTCTATTTTTCTCCGATCCAATCAAACTTTAAAAGAACAAAAAAGAGAGTTTCAAAAGGAAAGAATGAAAAGCAAACGGAGGGTTCTGGTTCTGCAAGAGGTTTGAGTTTTAAGGAAGAAAGTGCGACTCTCCAGTGGGAAAGAGAGATATTATTAGAGAAATGTTTGTTGGCATTCGGCATGTGAAAAATGGAGCAGGAGAAGGTAAGACTGTTTATGGGAAGGCCTAGTTGCTTCCACATTGCTAACACGATGACGAACAAGTCTCCCATATATTATAATATCCCGTAATTAATTTAATTCCTAATTTCCCATCGTCTATCTTCTCTCTCACTGTGTTTGGATATATTAAAAATTAAACTTAATTTGATGATTTGATTTGTTTTGTAAATCAATTTTTATATTTAAAACTAATAAGAAAAATATGATTTAAATTTATTTACAAATTAGTTTGTATGTTTTGAACATATCAAAAAGGAAGTGAATTTATTTAATTTTCAATAATTATTCTATTTTATAATCTTTACTATGATAGTTAAAATGGCTAAACTAGTAAAGGTAATTTTTACACAACTAAAATTGTAAGGATTTCAATATTAATTAACTTCTTATTTTATAAATTTCTAAACAAAAAATTATATTCATAAATCAAATTAATTTCCAAACTTTGTGGATCCAAACATACATTCTGGGTAGTTGTTAATCTTCACTTAATTGAGTTTTTTTAATACTATTATCCAATTATATATTGTTAAATTAAAAAATTCCATACTCTTATGTAATTATTATTATATTAAAACTCTTTTAACTAGAGGTAGAACTAAATTACTTGTAAAATTTTCATAATTTTCCTTATAAAATATGAATTTAGCTGCTTAAAATTTTACTTTTGTTCCCTGAATATATTTATTTTAGTTTTGTGTGTCATTACTTTTAATGATATAATAATAATATATAATTTGATAATCATGTAAAAAAAGTCACATATATACTACTAGAAATATTGTATTTAGCGACAAATAGTTTATGTCACTATATGCCATAAAATTTGTCACTAAATTCAAAATTTTATTGTTAAAATCAAAATTTCATCACAGGATTTCTTTTTATAGTGATGAAAATTTGTTATCACTAAATGTAGTTTTTTTAATTTTTAAGTAGTGATAGTAGATCATAATAAAGTATTCCTTTTATCACATCTATAAAGAGTAAAAGGAATGAAACACCACTAACACGAAACTACTAGGTACATGTTTAGGTTAGATTGTAAAAAAATTGATTTTATAAGAATTAATTGTACAATTTTTTGTTTTTATTTGGGTGTCAGGTAGAGTCACTTTTTAAAGTGTAATTGTAGTAAAAGGCACCCAAAGTCCCAAACCCAAACCTAAAAAAAGTGTTTTTTTTTTGTTTTACGAAATTATTGAGTCTCTCACCTGTTAAACTTAATTTTATAGTGTTAATTTTAAGAATTTTTTTGAAAAACTAATGGCCCACCTCTTAGATTTGATTTTCAAAATGGAGAAAAGCGTCCTCCTCAACATCCTTTGTCATGTTGGGTGACCATAAAAAAGGCAACTTTAATTCTAGTTATTGTGAGTTGAACAAGTTGGCATAAATCTCAATTCACATTTGACCACTCAAATGGTGATTCTCCTACAAAACACTAAAATAAACTAGCTCTAAGTTCATGTTTAACTTAGATTGTAAAAGAATTAGTTACAAAATTTTTACTTTGTTTGAGTATTGTTAAAAAAGAATCACTTTTAAAGTGTAATCGTAGATATATTTTTAAAAATTTATTGGATTATAAATGCAAAAATTAATTTTGTATTTTTTAAATTGTAGGAATTTTGGAAAACTATTGGGCCACTTGTCACACAATTGATTTTCAAATGAAGAAGTGACTTTGAGGCCACTTTTCCTTATCAACGAGTCTATTAGCTTGCGCGTTGTGGGGCACTTGCATTTTTATATTTTAGTTAATATTAAATTTACAAATGTTAGTATAAAAGACTTTGTCATATCTCGAGTCCAAAAAGTATATATTGCATATAGAAGATGTTTCAAGTGGACTTAATAATTTTATGTGCATAATGCATAATAAAGATAAAAGGAAGACAATTTTATTTGCCTAACTTTAATAATATAAAGAAAATGAATTTGTCCCTCCGATACCATGTTGACTTTTCAAGAACTTAAATTCGTCAAGAGCATATAACCTACACATATTCAACATCTATAATTATTTTAACCAAATAAATCTCATATTCAAAAAAGTAATATCAGATATAAAGGATTGAGAAAAAATAAGTAAAAAAGTAAAAGGAGAAAATAAAAATATTGCACAATTAGATCTCAATTCCTCTTCAAAATTTGAAGGAAAATTTAAAGGAATGAAATTATATAGATTCAAATTGACTTAATTAAAACACTTTATGCAAAATCTTCAAATAATATGTCACATATCAATTTTAAGGAATATGACTGGTTAAGGATTATGTACTCTTATTTTCGAAGCCTCATTATCATATATTAAACTTAATGTATTTTAACATAATATCATAATCACTTAAGTTTTATTATATCAAATATATAAATATATTGTGAAAATATCTTACACACACATGAGCAATTCATATTTCATGATCATTTATTTAAATTACAGAGAATTAATATGTAAGATAAATAGACTCAATCCTATGACTGCAAGTATCAGATATCCTATGTCTTCAATAATCTCCAAAAAAAGGAATCTATCTAACTTTATTGAGTGAACAGTTCTTTATACTGGAGGTGTAGAAAATTCTTGATTTGACTCTGAAAAAGAAATATAAAAAGAAGTGAGTTTTGCAACTCAGTGAGCATAAGAATACTCAAGTGCCACTAACTAAAAATAATATACAAGTATACTTTATATTGATAATAAGAATTAAATATTATAAATATACTCCAATGCTTTTATTTAATAATCAATAAAATTGAATTCAAATTCTGATATATTGAAAATATTTTCTTTTAGGAAATCATTCTTCAAAGAATCTCATATTTATAAAGAATCCTTCTCATGAAAATCCTTTCTCATCAAAGAGTAATTTCTTACAGGAATATTTTTAGGCTTTACTAGAAGAACAACTTAATATAAGCATCAGTCTTTAAACTTTTAATCTCAAATATTTCCAGTCGAATATCATCCAGTCATTTCTCTGTCTCCAAATATTTTCAACCAGGCATGAACTAATCATTTCTATAACTTCAAGTATTTTTTCTTGGGCATCAAGCACATATAAAGCTCGTAACAGAATGGTCATTTATCATATTATAGTATACCAAGGGTTTTTCTTAGTGTCTCTGATATTCTCAGATATATTATTAAAATATTAACAACAAAATTTATACATGTAATCATAACATAAAATATTAAAATTATAAATATAGACAAAAATAAATGTAATGATCAAGATATACTAATGTTATAAAAATATATTTAACTCAATATACCAAAATGATGTAATAAAATATAGTAATTCAAAAATTAAAGTATTTAACTTTAAGCTCATAAATCATGTTGTATATAATAATAACATATTATAAATTATAGTAAAATTACCATCATAAGATCTCAAGAAAAATTAAACAAAAGTAGGGTGATATTAGTGCAATAACCTAAGAGCATTCTAAGTATTCACAAAATACACAAAAATTTTACTAAACTGATGCTTCTCTTTTTAATATTATCGAGATAATAGAACAAAAATAAAAATATAATAATATATTTATCTATTGCTAAATTAAAGTCATGGTTGCAAGTCAATCTCCACTGCACCAATTAAAATGTGCACCGCGTAATGCCGTGCACATTGCTTATTTTTCTTTCTCAAATCTCCATGATAAATTGAAATCAGATACGAAGTTTTATACTGCAAGGGAGTTCCTCCTGGTGTTGCACAGTCCCAGAGAGGAAATATAAGAATGGAATGGAATGCAACACAATTATATAAAAAAGAGAGGAAATATAAGATAACTCCAATTTTATTGTGTTATAATAATCTCAACCATTCACGTATAAACAAAGAAAATCAACCGCATAAATGTTACAGTGTATCTATACACTATAACTTCATGGTGTATTGTAAAAATGACCTTTATGACTAATCTATATATTATAATTATATTAATCAAAGGTTCTCATGAGGAGTAGGTATATATTGGCGTAAAATCATTGATAGTTTACTAATAGGATTTGGTATGCGAGGAGAAGAGCAATTAGGGAATAATGTGAAAAGTGAAACAAATGAAAAATAGTCCTATTTTAAGCAGAGGATGACCGAAAATGACTTTAAAAAAATCATTAAAAAATATTTTACTCTAAATGAATTTATTAAAAATTATTTTAAGATAAGAGTCCAATCGCAATGTTTGATTCATGTAGCCAACCCCAATTAACAAGATAAAATTTCTTCTTGTTGTGTTGTCCGAGTATGTTAATTTGCTAGATGAACACTCTGTCTGATGTTTTTGACTTGCACCTTATTTTTTCTTCGCTTTCCTTTGAGAGTATATTTAACTCATGCTGATTGGGACCATTGCAGAATTAAGGATGGAAATATATTTATCTCGTGCTAAATTCAAGTCATGGTTGCAAGTCAACCTCCAGAAGAGATCAGAAGAATGGAAGTATGGTACCTGGAAAAGAAATGTTCCACAACATGTGCAAAATTTTCATGCTCGCTATGGATGTGTTTCCTTGCACATTAAAACTCTGATTTAATGATTCTGTTTTCTCTAGATTTTGTTATTATGTGTAGCGTCAGTTAATTTCAGTTTCATTCTGTCCTCTGTTCACATTCCCTATTATACCGAGAATAGATTTTGTTAAATTAACTGTGAGTTGCAATTTTAGAGTAGTTGGATTATTTGTGGTCTGAGAAAAAACTGATGTTGATTGTTGTGACCGATGTAGTCCCAGATATTTTCCAAATGGCAGAATGAGTGGTATCCATTTCCCCTCCCGAAAGATTAGTCATCCCAATTTTTGAAACTACTTTTGAGTTTTGACTGAGAAAAAATGCTAATATGGCTTATCGTGTTAGGTCTTTTGTTTGAAAAATACTGCGTCTAGATTATTCTTGGTTTCCGCTTGCCTCTCCACTGCACCAATTAAAATGTGCACCGCGTAATGCCCTGCGCATTGCTTATTTTTCTTTCTCAAGTCTCCATGATAAATTGAAATCAGATGCGAAGTTTTATACTGCAAGGGAGCTGCTCCTGGTGTTGCACAGTCCCATATAATGCTGCTCATTATCTTGCCCATCTTCCTCCTTCTGCTAATCAAATGGAAATGGTATTCCAATCGTACAAGCAGCGAAGGCTCACCCCCATCTCCTCCAAAATTCCCAATAATAGGAAATCTCCATCAACTTGGCATGTACCCTCACCGCACACTCCAATCTTTAGCTAAAAAATATGGCCCCTTGATGCTGCTCCATTTTGGGAGGGTGCCAGTTCTTGTGATCTCGTCTGCAGATGCAGCCCGTGAGGTAATGAAAACCCATGACAGTATCTTTGCAAACAGGCCCCCACGTAAAATGTTTGACATACTTTTATATGGTTCCAAAGATGTGGCAGCTGCCCCATATGGGGAGTACTGGAGGCAGATAAGGAGCATCTCTGTCTTACATCTTCTCAGTACAAAAAGGGTTCAATCTCGTCGTGCCGTGAGACAGGAGGAAACTTCCATAATGATGGAAAAAATCAGTCACTCTTCTTCTTCCTCCTTACCAGTGAATTTAAGTGAATTACTCTCCACAATTACCAATGATATAGTTTGTAGGGTTGCTTTGGGAAGAAAATACGGTGGAGAAAGTGGGAGGCAATTTAGAGAGTTGTTGAGGGAGTTTACAGAGCTATTGGGTGCTTTTGTTGTAGGGGATTATATACCTTGGCTTGACTGGTTGACCCGCGTTAATGGCTTGTATGCTAGAGCAAACAGAGTGGCTAAACAGTTCGATGAATTTTTGGATGGAGTAGTTGAAGAGCATATGAATCGTCAGAAAGAAACCAGCAATGGGCATGCTCGTTCAGATACTGAAGGCCATGATGATTTCGTGGACGTTCTGCTTGAAATCCGAAGGACAAACACGATTGGCTTTCCAGTTGACAGAACTGTCATAAAGGCTTTGATATTGGTAAATATAAGATCTATCTGTTACCTTGTGTGTGTGTGTGTTTTGGTTGGCTTGGCAAAGTACAGATGCTTCATCTCCGTCTACTGTAAATAGAGCCAATACCAAATTAAAATGCTATTTGGCCACCGTTTGTTTAACTCTTTTACACATCTCTGATTCGTTATGCTTGCTAATAATTAATGTTATTCAGCGGTAATATCTCTTAAATTGGAGTAACGATGACTTGTTAAACTTTGATTAACTGTCATAAACATTTTTTTATTAACGCAGAATTCTGTTAATAACAGGCGTATAGAGAATTGTCAATAAAGGTATAGAAAAAGATGCCTGCTAGTAGTATTAGTATTCTAATAAATAAAGAACATCTACCCCAAATTTAATGGATGAATGTCCAGAGAGTAGTTACTTGTTTATGCTCTAAACTGATCATGGTTTTAGTTGCTTGCAATGGAAAAGTTCATCACTTCAAGCCACAGCTAACAAGAAAAATGAGTTTTAGCTCCAAGGAGAATAATATGAAATAATTAAAAATGCAAGTTTATGTTGTACTGCAGCACAACTTGACCATGGATGTGTATTTGTTTTAGGATATGTTTGCTGCGGGAACGGACACTACATCCACGGTCCTAGAGTGGGTAATGACAGAACTCTTAAGGCATCCAGTTGTCATGAAGAAACTGCAAGATGAAGTGAGGAATGTGGCTGGTGATAGAAGGCACATAACTGAGGAGGATTTGGGTCACATGCACTACTTAAAGGCTGTAGTTAAAGAGACTCTGCGCCTACATCCCCCAATTCCATTACTAATACCTCGACAAAGCGTGCAAGACATCGAACTGAAGGGCTACCACATTGTAGCTGGCACACAAGTAATTGTCAATGCTTGGGCCATCGCAAGAGATGCAACATACTGGGACCAACCAGAAGACTTCAAACCTGAGAGGTTCTTGAATAGTTCAATAGACTTCAAAGGGAATGATTTCCAATTGATCCCATTTGGAGCAGGGAGGAGGGGTTGCCCAGGAACAATGTTTGCTGTGACCGTCAATGAGCTTGTGCTAGCGAACCTCGTTCACCAATTTGATTGGGGCTTAGCAGGTGGAGCAGCAGGGGAAGAGGCTCTGGACATGTCCGAAACAGTTGGCTTAACCATGCAAAGAAAGAGTCCCCTTGTAGTAGTTGCAGCCCCAAATAAGCAAATGAGGATCAAAAACACATGAGGAAAAATAATAGAAATTGTTGGAAATTTAATAAACTTGGTACGTGCATTTAATTAATTGCTAGTCATGTATCTACTTAATTATTATCCATATATCTTTACATTCATGTATTTTTATGTTTAAAATATTTACTTATGCATGTACTTAATAATTAACAGATACATTAAATATTTTAAGGTTGACTAGTCTTATGTTTTTACAAATAATGTAAGTTAAGAATATTAATTCCCAATTTTCCATCCTCTATCTTCTCTCTTACCCTGTTTGGAAATATTAAAAATTATAATTAATTTGATTTGAATACAATTGTTTTGATTAATTCATTTGAAAATTAGTTTTTTATGTCTAAAATTCATTAAAAAATAAAATGAATTTATTTTATTTTTAATAATAATTTTACTCTACTATCATTACTGTAATATTTAAAATGACTAAATTAATAAAAGTAAAATTATCAATTTAAATAATTACATTTAAAATAAAATTAAATTCAATTAAATTAAATTTGAGTGAGTTTTTGTATAATTAAAATTATAAGAATTTAAATATCAAATTAATTTTTATTTTATATATAACTTTTCAAACAAAAAATAATCTATGCTATTACAATACCTATAGGCAATAGATATTTGTGGAGTTTTTAGCTATCTGTCTAGGAAACTAATTACTAGCAAAGAAATCTTAAGATTGGATATTGTTAACCAAGATTTTCAATTGCTGCTGCCGTCACAATCTATGTGGACTGGTGTTCGAATTCATATTTGGTCCCATTGTTTGATCAAAGTCCAGGGGATAATGTGTCTAAAAACGAAGTTTTTGTATTTATCCTATATTTGGTATTCATAGAATGTAGCAAGTTGAATGAATGGTCAACATAGGTGGCTCCCAAAGTGGCCCTTTGCCTCCAAAAAAAATATTTGGACGATTCCCCTTCCAAGTGAAGATGAGGACCAACGCAAACGCAAGCACGGAAATGTATTTTTCTGATTGGCTCCAAATCCAATTCTGCCTCGCAGAAGCAGAAGCAGAAGCAGAACTGGCGGTAAAGCTTGCTCGGTTGTTGGGAAGGTGGGGCTCCTTTCTTTGTGAACGGCATATTGTACACGAAACCTCTTCTGTAGTCTCTTTCCCGAACCACGTCAGACCAAATTAAAAAATAAAGAAACTCTGACAAACAGACAAAGCATCACTCATAAGTGTTTTTCCTTCAATTCTTGGATAAGCACGGCCCTGTTTGCTCGTTTTTAGGTATTCTATTAAATTATTAATATTTATATAACTAATGACTTATATTATTAAATTTTCATTAAAGTTATATAATTTATATAACTTGATTTTTAATTTATTTTTTCTTTTTTAATAATTTTTTCTTTATTTTTTGACAGAATTATAAATACAAACTTAAATTAATAAATTTTATTAATTTAATTTATTAAAAATAAAAGAGAAAATTGAAAAGACATTCTTTATCTTTTTTTAACAATAAAACTCTCCTGAAAACACCAATAATTTTACTCACTTTCACTAACCTAAATGAATGGAATTCCATTCTTAGATGATGATAAGGCAAGCATTTTATATTATATTTTATTTATTCAATTTAATTATTTATCCTGTAGCTTCACCCCCCAAATCCCATTATTATTTGAATCTTATCTTACCCCAATCCCACAACGACTTAATCTGCAACCCATTGCTTTTTTTTTTTCATAGATATTCTGTTGCTTCTAGGGATAAAATTTAATGGGACTTTGAGAGATTTACTGTAACCCATTGCTCTTTTTTTTTCGTTGGTTTTTTTTTTTCCTCATAGATATTGCTCTGTTTTTTGTTTTGTTACTACAATCCATTGCTTTTTTTTTTTCGTTGCTTTTTTTTTTTTATAAATATTGCTCTGTTTTTGTCTTGTTACTGCAACCCATTGCTCTTTTCCATAGATATTGCTCTATTTATTTGTCTTGTTCTCATCTCTTTTTGTACCTACTATTTTCTC
Organism: Castanospermum australe; assembly: GCA_019955255.1. NCBI lineage: Eukaryota > Viridiplantae > Streptophyta > Magnoliopsida > Fabales > Fabaceae > Castanospermum > Castanospermum australe. The sequence goes on from NSJW01000952.1 coordinate 12,050, forward strand.
TTTCCAATGAATTTTCTTCTTTTCTCCAAAAGGAAAAAAAATCCTTGCTGTTTGCAATATAAACATTGAAATGCTTCAGATTCTTCACTCTCTCTTGAGCAAGAATTGACTTGTTCTGTGCATTATAATTGCTTGTAAGATATCTAGCCACTAGAAGTGTCAAAATGGATAACAACTCTATTTGCTTAATCTTTGTACCTGGTTTTTATTGATTTATAGGGACTTTCTACAAGTTTTGTGTACCCAGCCACTAGCATGTTTCATCCACAAATGCATTATACCAATTGGAGTATTAATGCTTCTAGGAACATGTCAACGACTCTGACAGGCCAGAAGCAGCAGAACATGAAGACCTTGTTGATGTACTTATTCAAGTTCAAAAGGACCCAAATAAAGCAATTTCCATCAGTGATCACCAAATCAAGGGTGTCCTAACGGTATATATATGCAACTAACTATGTATTTATTAAGTCATATACGTCCTCTGCCCCTTTGCTGCTAACACTTGTGCTTTGGAAGGATCACTCAATAGTTTGATATAAAACCTTGCTTATTTTTCTTACTGGATATATATATATATGTAGGACATCTTTATCGCAGGAACTGACACATCTTCAGCCGCAATGATATGGATCATGTCTGAGCTGATTAGGAACCCGGATGCAATGAAAAGAGCGCAAGAAGAGGTAAGAGAAGTTCTCAAGAAAAAAGAGATGGTGGAAGAGAGTGACCTTTCAAGGCTTGTGTACCTCAAGTTAGTAGTGAAGGAGGCATTGAGGCTTCACCCACCAGCATAGAGTACCACAAGTTTTAAGTATGAAAATGAAGAAAAAAGACAAGGACAATTTATTTTTGCCCAGAACACGACATGTTTACGACAAGGACATTCCAATGACATCTTATCTTTCCGTCGCTTGTCAACACTGCAACGCTAATGTGGCACAAAGATTGGGCTAAAAACTTCATTCCCTCGTTAAAAATTGAATAATCAATGTAAAGGAAAAAAAAAATTGAATAATCAAACTGAACTGACCGCATTCCCTCGTTAAAATTACAGCATTCAGAAATATCAAAAATATTTTAAATGTAACTATTCCCAAAACTTTGTATTGGCAAAAGGATGGGCTAAAACATCTATTTTAGAAGAACTATGATCATGTTTGGTTTCGATTAATTTTTAAAAAAAATTATTTATTTTTCAAAATTTTTTTTATTAAAATTTAATTATAAATTATTTTTAATATAAAATAAATTAATCTAAATATATGTTACGTGATGTTATGTATTTAAAACCCATTTCGTTTAATTTCTGGCTTCATTTGTGGCCCAATTGTTTTTTTTTCTTCCCTCTCTTTGGCTACACAATATCGGTGGTCTATTTTTGAAAATCGAAAATCAAGCCAATGTTTCTTACAAGAGAAATTATTGTATATTTTTAAAGTGTTACGTTCAAATATATATTATTTATTTATATTTTGATATATATTTTATTTTAAAATGTATATTTTTTAATTATTTAATATAAAAATATCAAAATATAAATGCATAAAGTATAATCTCACGTGACGCTCTTGTTTAAGAGCACGTATTAATTTTTATATGACTGTTTTCTAAACTAAACAGAGAATTGAGCAAAGAATAGATGTAGTATTACCGTGGTCAATTGTATGAGAAGAAGGGAGGCCACAATCATCATTTTGGATGGTACCATTTTCTTGGCCCTGTTCGAGGCTCAGAGTGAGTGATTTGCCATTGCTTGCTCTTCCTTCTACGTCCATAGAAAATCCTAGATCTCTGCGAAAAGGGCAAGCTTTTTCCTCACCAAATATTTCAAGGTGATAGCAAAGTTATGCGGAAGTGAGCAGCTCATGTGGGAGGGGGGATATGCCCCAAAACATTTTTAAAATTAATAGTGGTATGTAATTTTTGGAAAAATTTTTTAACTTGATACCCGAAAATATGAGTTTTATTATCTGTGCCCAAGTTAAGAAATTAAAAATAAAAATTATTAAATGAAAAGTAAAAAATATTTAATGTTATAAAAATTTAAAACATATTTAATAAATTTTTCTTTAAGTAATTAGGATAATTTAATAAAAAGTAATAAATATATTTTTATCTTTTAATGTGTGTTCTTGAGATACACATTAACAAAAAGAATATATAAAATATCATTAAGTTAGTGTTTAAGTTCTTTTTATCTATGACAAGCCCAACTAACACAAAATATTATGTACGCTAAGTTCAATAAACACAAAATTGTAATTTATTCAGTACTAAATGTTTATTTAGGCTAAGTCTAAATTGTAAATTTTTTGTCTAAACTAACTACAATCAATCAATACACCAACACTTAGTTTTTAAAATCAGTTCATTTTATTCTTTTAGTTTGCATAAGTGAATATACATATGTTAAATGTTACTAATTATTCGTACAGTCTTTTTTAGTTTGCACAACTCAGTTTAATAGTTTCATATATTTCATATAATTATGATTCAGTTAGAGTTTCTATTGAATTAATTTCAAATGGTTGAGGTTTGTTTTTATAAATCTTTTACGTAATTGAATGTGCAAATAATGAATTAGACGAATATGTTGCGTGTGTGTGTGTGTGTGTATATATATATATATATATATATATATATATAATTGAATGTGCAAATAATGAATTAGACGAATATGTTGCGTTTGTGTGTGTGTCTATATATATATATATATATATATAGTAAAAGATTACCAATGCTTGGGGGAGGGTTCGTCCAGATTTTTAAGTCTCAATTAAGTTTGATATTTTATTTAAGTTTAGACAACGGTGAGCACTGGGTACATATAAAGAACCTTGATATTCTTTTGTGTACTGTGTTCAGTTTTCTTTTTTTTTTTTTTTCCAAAAACTGGTTTAACTGAGTAGCTTTTTCTCTTATAATGTATTTAAATTAGTTTATTTTATATTTAAAATAATATAATTAAAATTTTATTAAAAAATATTTGAAAAAATAATAATTTTTTCTGTTGGCAAACATATATTTACAGTCCAACTGAAATTAGTTTGTATAGATGACTAGTTCTTCTAGATCACCTACGTCACTGAGCTTCTTTTTATTTGTCTGAAAATTTTCGGTCTGTCTCAGTCACTGTAGGGAGATCGATAGGATTACTTAACTTTAATTTTAATTTAAAGATTATGTTTACATATAAAAAATTCAGTTAACAGTAATGAATGCTATTAAATAAAATACATTAAACATTAATTATTATCATCAAATATTATTAGATAGGATATTTTAACTCAAACAAATCATTCAAATTCATGTACATTAAACATTAATTTAAATACATGGTCACTAATCCCACTATTTTAAATTTTTTAAGATAAGTATATTAAAAATTAATACAATTTAAATAGAATTAATTTTAGTTAAAAATAATTAAAATTACTTTAAATGATTAGTATTTATAAAAAAACGGATTAGTTAAAGTTATATAGTAAACTTTATTATTTTTTTAAATGGATTAGCATCTATAAAAGATGACTAAATATAATAATTTACAGATTATAAATATTTGATATTATTGTTTTTAATTATTTACTTGTAATGTACATTACTTTTTTATTAGTATATTAAGTATATTAAGAAATTAATATTATAAGTGAAGTTAAGATTCTACTCAATTCTCACTTATGAAACACAGATTTTGTGCATGTTAGCGTGAGTAAATAGATTTTTAGCGGCTCAAATAATTTTTTATTTTATTCACTTTAACGTCAGTATTATTTTTTAAATTATGATTTTTACTTCAAAAATAAATTATATCCAAACCAACCTTTGATTAAATAATATAAATTTATAAAATTATATTCAGTTAAAATTAAACTTAAAAATATACACTTTAGAATTACGCCATATTTCTTATAATTTGTAATACAAGTAAAGATATTAAATTTTGTTATGTTTCTGTGTCAATCATCGCGTCGATATAAATGGCTCATGCTTATAAGATTTCTGTCGATGTCAACATCTTGCATTTTTAAAAGTAATAATCATCACAAGAATAAGTACAAATTATTCACCTGTAACTACGTACTCATGGTGGACTTTATTGTAATAGAAAAGGCCCACCACGCGGAAAACCATATAGAAAAGTTGAATAACTACATCCCTTGCTTGCAAGTTGCAAAGCATTATTTTGAATAGTCATTCAGGGAAGAAAAAAAAAGATTTCGATTCTCTTGTTGAAATAAGATAATATTACTCTAATGACATAAAAAAAATTAAATATAATTAATAAATTTATAATTTATTATAAAAAATTTATATTTATTTCTCTTCAATAAAATGATCTATATATCTTATAACAAAAAAATAATTCAAATTCATATATATATATATATATATATATATATATATAAAAGAAAGAGAGCACCATGTGAGATTCTGGAATTCATTTTCATTATTTATTAGTATATATTTATTAAACAAATTACATCCATCCTTCTCAAAGTATGATAAAATAACAAGTTTCATTTTCACCACTAAATTAGTAAATTGGCTTATGAAAGATTTCGTCAATTTTATATTAATATAAAAGAGATTAATTTTATTATAATTTTTTATAAATCATTTTATCATCTAAATTAAGTTATAATTATTTAGAGGCTTATATGATTTACTTTTAAGGTTCGTTTAGATAAATTTATAAAAAAATACTTTTATATATATATATATTTTTTTTAATAGAGTTTTTTTTAAATAATTTTATATTTAAATATAATATTTAAAAAATATTTTTAAATAACTGAAGAATTTTTAGTTTATTTGAATAAAAGAGAATAAAAATATTTTTTTATAATAAAATAACTAAAAAGAATATTTAAAAATATTTTTTCTAACTACAAAATGTGATGAAATAGGCCAATAGTTTAGGGACAATAAGTTTTCAAATATATTATTGTCATATAGTCATGAAAAACAAGATGTGATACAGTCAAAACATATCTAATTATATATTCTAAGGCTTAATAATATGTTACTAATTTTGTTTTCTTTTACTTTCTCAAAGTGGGGTAGTAGTAGAAATTAAGCTTTGATTTAAGGGACTATGACAAAATGGATAAAAGTTGTATTGTTTATATGATAAATCACATAATCAAGAAAACTTATGTGAATAGGATTTGTAAGAGGAAAAAAAAAGATATGAGATATAATTTTTTAATAAAAATAAATGATATTTTTATTAAAAAATTATATTAAAAATTACTTATCCATCTATTTTTTTTTAGAAGTTATGAAACATTAACTTTTAAAAAAGAGATAAATAGACATTTTTTTAACTTTTACTTTTTTTTTAAAAAAAATTACACTCAAACATATTTAAAAATATATACAAACTCTTTTAAAAAAATATTTTTTTTTAAAATAAGTGTATCTAAATATATTTTTAAATTTTTTGTGAACTAATTTAAATAACAAAATGATATAATAAAACTCATAAATAAAATTAAATTTTTTTAAAAATTAATATAAAATTAATAAAATATTTTAAAAACTAATTTAATAATTTATTCCATTTTCACTGAAAAATCCTCACCCTTTTATTTGACAGAACATCACATTATTTAAACGAAAAATCGTTGCTAACCTAGCATCTAACCGTGGTTTATCTGCTTTGTTTTTCCTTTTTCTTTTTTTTTTTTGTTTGGTTTCTAGAAGTTATTGACAATTATTGTGCGGTATGAAGACCACAGTAATCGTCGAGCAGTTTTATGGAGCAATACGGAAACCATTCGTTTAGCTTTTATTGAAAAAGGCAAACATTATTGGAGGATTGCATTTGCACCATTGTTTTATTTTATTTTTTATTTTGGTCAAACCGTTGTTTTAGTTGGAATCACCGATCCGACTCAATATAAAACTGGTAAGCGAAGTATAAAACCAAGACGATTGAGGCCTTTCTGGGATTATTCTAAAATTAGCCCATGTAGGAATACGGATTAAAATTAAAAAAATAGAACATCATAGGATTCAGTCACAAGTATGGATTCTTGAAAACGAGTGAGGTAAAGAGAAGGGAATTACCCAATTACAATAACGTCATTCCAGAATTGGATAGAACTGCAGAGAAAGAACAGAACTTGCGAGCTGGGTTATCTCCCACCTTTAGTGCTTTTGTTTGCTAGCAACATGGATTAGGTAGAGATAGGTTGAATGGTATTTGCAGGATGTAACACCTAGTTCTTGTGAATTTGTTGCAATATTAATTGGTGTTCGAAGCAGAAGCCATGGGTCAGGATGGATGCCAAGCAAGGGAAGCAACCTTGCCCCTTTATATCTTCTGTGGGAGCATATTATGATCGGTACAGATTGGGATCACCACCAAAGCAGACTCAAAATATAATTTCGGTTGGATAGGCACTTGATTTGTTGTGGTCTTGTATGCATTTCTTATTAAGTGCATGTTTGGTATAAGAGTAAAATAGAAAGTAAATTTTTTATAGATAAATTTTATATACAAAATTATACATAAAATTAATTTATAAAAAATATTATTTTTACTTTCATATCAAATATATATTAAGAGATTCCTTTTCTTGTTGGGCCGGGCTCCAGTTATTGGGACAATTGTAATTGTATGTGTCTAAAAAGTGGAGAATAATAGTTGCTTAGACCAAAAGAAAAAACAATAGAAAGTTGCTGATTTTTTTTTTTTGGGTCTATCTGATTGTTTTATTTGAGCCATTGAATTTTCTTACTAAGAGATTCTTATACTTGTTGGGCCGGGTACCAATTCTTGGGACAAATGAAGTGGAGAATAAAAGAAATTTGCTGATTGTTTTATTTAAACAATTGAATTTAATTTCTATAATCTCTTTTTGGTTCTCTACCAGTGTCAACAAGTGAAACAAACATTGGTCCCTGGATCATTTAAGACAGGTGGGCATTCAAGGTGTAAAATGAATAATGGATCCTAGCCCAACCCAACCATCAATAACAAGTTAGTTCCGTCTGTCTGTCAAATTGTGTTTGAAATTACACAATTCGTGAATGGATAGGCGAGATCACAGATTGGACCTTTCCCAACCTACACAGCCCTGCTAGGCCATATCACAAGTCAGATTATCTTTTTTTTATAAAAAATATTTTTTTATTTTTTTATTTATCTCTTAAATTTTTAAATTTACGGCTAAGTTTAAGTCTTACATTTTTACTAAGATTTAGATAAATTTTTTGCTACTAATTATTCATGAATTTGTGTTTTAGATGAATATTGTCTTTCTAATTTAGGTTGATGAAGATATATTAGTTCCATCCACTTCCCACTATTGTTAATATGAACCTTTCGGCCTATCCAGCTTCACATAATATAAATCCACATGTTACTGTTGGTTTTGCACAACAAGGATTACCCTCTAAGCCTCATGGAACACAGTAATTTCTGAGCACAATCATTCATAAAGATTACTATAGTGATTTTTAAATATTAATAAAATAAAAGAACCAGCTCAAAATAACAGAACAAAGAAGAATTTATGTTTTTGTTCCTTCTGTTGGCTACTTTAGTTCTCCCCTGGTTCAGTTTTTCATCATGAATCCCAGAAAAATTGGCATAACTTGCATAGAGAGGCAAAGAAAGCAGTTGTGGTAAGAGTAAAGAAGTGGTTGGTGACTGCTTAAAAAATCAATAATAAAAAAAAGCAGTGGAAGAAATTTGCATTCAAAGAGAAGAAATTTGCTCAGGTACGGTACCGAGCCCGCCGTTAGATACAACACCCTCTTGCTTGTCCCATTGTCGATCAAAGTCCAGGGGATAATGTCTTAAAAATGAAGTTTATGTATTTATCCTTTATTTGGTATTAATAGAATGTAGCAAGTTGAATGAATGGTCAACATAGGTGGCTCTCAAAGTGGTCCTTTGCCTCGAAAAAAATATTTGGACGATTCCCCTTCCAAGTGAAGAGTGAGGACAACGCAAACGCAAGCACGGAGATGTGTTTCTCCGATTGGCTTCAAATCCAATTCTGCCCCGCAGTAGCAGAAGCAGAACTGGTGGTAAAGCTTGCTCGGTTGTTTGGAAGGTGGGGCTCCTTTCTTTGTGAACGGCATATTGTACGCGAAACCTCGCCTTTTGTCTCTTTCCCGAATTAAAAAATAAGAAAACTTTGACAAACAGACAAAGCATCACTCATCAGTGCTGTTCGTAGAATTTCACGAAATAGAATCCATAACAGTCAGCAGCATATACTGTTTCCATTGTGCTCCTTTCTTTGCCAACGGCATATGGGAACGAGTGACGCTATAAATTTCGTTCAGCATCATCAGTTCTTTCCAGTACCAACAGATCAACAGGATCGAGTGCGCAGAGATCATGATTTCTTGCATGTTAATTTGTTTTCCTTACACTCTTTTTCACGTTGTCATTGATCAAACAGTTAAGAAAGCACGTCGTAGAAAACAGGCTCCCTCCTGGGCCAAGGGGGCTGCCCTTTATAGGCAACCTCCACCAGCTTGGCTTGTATCCCCATCGATCCCTTCAGCACCTCTCAAGTCAACATGGACCCCTCATGTTCTTGCAGTTGGGTTCAATACCCACCTTGGTAGTGTCCTCGGCCGACCAGAGAGATTTTCAAGAACTATGATCTTGTTTTTTCCGGCAGGCCGGTGTTATATGCTGTAAACCGTCTAGGATATAACGGCTCAGGTTTGGCTTTTGCTCCGTATGGTGAATACTGGAGGGAGTTCAGGAAAATAGTAATCCTGGAACTGCTGAGTGCAAGGAGGGTTCAATCGTCTGAAGCTGTGAGGATGGAAGAGGTCAAACTTCTTCTTCATGCCATAGCTCTTGCTTCAGGGCCTGTGAATTTAAGCGAATTGACCCTTTCGCTAACCAACGACATTGTGTGCCGGATTGCTTTCGGCAAAAGATTCCAGGGTGGAGCAGACAATAATGGCAAGCAAGATTTTTGATTTCCTTAGAGAAACTCAGGAATTGGTGGGAGGATTCTGTGTGTCTGACTACTTTCCACGGTTGGGGTGGCTCAACAAGTTCAATGGCTTTGAAAGTAGGATAGATAAGTGCTTCAGAAAATTGGATAGCTTCTATGACGAAGTGATTAAGGAACATGTCAATGACTCTGACAGGCCAGAAGCAGCAGAACATGAAGACCTTGTTGATGTACTTCTTCAAGTTCAAAAGGACCCAAATCAAGCAATTTCCGTCAGTGATCACCAAATCAAGGGTCTCCTGACGGTATATATATGTAACTAACTATGTATTTATTAAGTCATATACGTCCTCTGCCCCTTTCCTGCTGACACTTGTACATTGGAAGGATCACTCAATAGTTTGATATAAAACCTTGCTTATTTTTCTTACTGGATATATATATATATGTAGGACATCTTTATCGCAGGAACCGACACATCTTCAGCCACAATGGTATGGATCATGTCTGAGCTGATTAGGAACCCGGATGCAATGAAAAGAGCGCAAGAAGAGGTAAGAGAAGTTCTCAAGAGAAAAAGAGATGGTGGAAGAGAGTGACCTTTCAAGGCTCGTGTACCTCAAGTTAGTAATAAAGGAGGCATTGAGGCTTCACCCACCAGTACCATTACTTCTGCCAAGAGAAACTACAGAGACCTGCAGGATCAAAGGATTTGAAATTCCAGCCAAAACGAGAGTGATTGTCAATGCAAAATCAATAGCAACGGATCCAAATTGTTGGGAGAATCCAAATGAGTTCTTACCAGAGAGATTTCTGGATAATCCTGCGGATTTCAGAGGACAACACTTCGAGATGTTGCCATTTGGGGCTGGCCGGAGGGGCTGCCCCGGAGTGAACTTTGCCGTGCTACTGATTGAGCTAGCAGTAGCAAATCTTCTGTTTCACTTTGACTGGGAGCTGTCCCATGGGCTTACAAGACAAGACGTGGATATGGAAGAAGCAATTGGCATTGCAATGCACAAGAAAACTCCTCTTTGGCTGAAAGCCACTCCCATCCATGTGTAGTGCTTTTTTCTTTTTTCTTCTTTAGAAATTTAGATTTATGCTTAATAAGAGAAATCAAGCAGGCAGTCAGGTTTACATGATGTTTGATATTTTTCTTTTGGCGATAATGTTTGTAGCTCGTGAAAGCGATAGTATCTGATGATATATGCTTGTTTTCTCGATGTAAGCGATACAGCTTTAATTGTCATTAATTTGCACGAAAAAAAAATACAGAATTGTCATAAAATATGGATGAGGAGAGGATCCTCTCTTGTGCTAGAATAACAAGAGAGAGTTATAGAAAGAAAAAAACTCAATAAATTTTAAATATAACTTATGAGTCTTATATATAACTTCGTGATAAGTATTTGTATAATAAAATTTGTAACAACATTTTTTTAACATAACAGTTGTGTTAATTTTGAAGAAGAATAAAATCCTATTTTAATTTATGACATTTGATTTTGTTTTCAATTTCATCTTTAACATTTTAATTTTTTATTTTAATTTATGATATTCATAAACTTATTTTAATTTGATCTCTCTGTTCATATGTCTTTTTTTCACTAAACAAAATAAAGATGTGTTATCATTAAAAGAGATTTGTTAATGTTATCTTCTAACCTAACACTTAAGAGCAGTTTTAACATTTAAATTTATATACAATTTGGCCCTGGCATTTGATCAATTAATTGACAATTTGATTCCTATCATTTAAATTAACTCAAAATGATGTTGTTTTAAATGTAACTATTCCCAAAACTTTGTATTGGCAAAAGGATGGGCTAAAACATCAATTTTAGAAGAATTATAATCATGTTTGGTTTCCATTAATTTTTAAAAAAATTATTTATTTTTTGAAATTTTTTTATTAAAATTTAATTATAAATTATTTTTAAATATAAATAAATTAATTTAAATACATATTACGTGATATTATGTATTTAAAACCTATTTAATTTAATTCCTGGCTTCATTTGTGGTCCAATTGTTGTTTTTCCCTATCTTTGGCTACACATTAGCAGTGTTCTATATTCAAAAATTGCAAATCAGGCCAATGTTTATTATAAGAAAAATTATTACATATTTTTAAAGTGTTACGTTTGAATGTACCTTACTCATTTATATTTTGACATATATTTTATTTTAAAATATATGTTTTTTAATTATTTAATATAAAAATATTAAAATATAAATACATAAAGTACAATATTATGTGACGCTTATGTTTAAGAGCACGTATTAATTTTTATATTACTGTTTGTGCTACTGTTTTCTAAAGTAAACAGAGAATTAAGCAAAGAATAGATGTAGTATTACCGTGGTTAATTGTATGAGCAGAAGTGAGGCCACAATCATCCTTTTGGATGGTACCATTTTCTTGGCCCTGTTCGAGGCTCAGAGTGAGTGATTTGCCATTGCTTGCTTTTCCTTCTACGTTCATGGAAAATCCTAGATCTCTGCGAAAAGAGCAAGCTTTTTCCTCACCAAATATCTCAAGGTGATAGCAAAGTTATGTGGAAGTGAGCAGCTCCTGTGGGAGGGAGGATATGCCCCTAAACATTTTTAAAATTAATAGTGGTATGTAATTTTGGGAAAAAATTTTAACTTGATACCCGAAAATATTCTGTGCCCAAGTTAAGAAATTAAAAATAAAAATTATTAAATGAAAAGTAAGAATATTTAATGTTTTAAAATTTTAAAACATATTTAATAAATTTTTCTTTAAGTAATTAGGATGGTTTAATAAAAAGAAATAAATATTATTTTTATTTTTTAATGTGTGTTCTTGAGACACACGTTAACAAAAAGAATATATAAAATATCATTAAGTTAGTGTTTAATTTCTTTTTATCTATGACAAGCCCAACTAACACAAACTATTATGTACGCTAAGTTCAATAAACACAAAATTGTAATTTACTCAGTACTAAATGTTTATTTAGGCTAAGTCTAAATTGTAAATTTTTTGTCTAAACTAACTACAATCAATCAATACACTACACTTAGTTTTTAAAACCAGTTCATTTTAGTCTTTTAGTTTGCATAAGTGAATATACATATGTTAAATGTTACTAATTATTCATAGCCTTTTTTAGTTTGCACAACTCAGTTTAATAGTTTCATATATTTCATATAATTATGATTCAGTTAGAGTTTCTATTGAATAAATTTCAGATGGTTGAGGTTTGTTTTTATAAATCTTTTACGTAATTGAATGTGCAAATAATGAATTAGACGAATATGTTGCGTGTGTGTGTGTCTATATATATATATATATATATAGTAAAAGATGACCAATTCTTGGGGGAGGGTTCGTCCAGATTGTTAAGTCTCAATTAAGTTTGATATTTTATTTAAGTTTAGACAACGGTGAGCACTAGGGACATACAAAGAACCTTGATATTCTTTTGAGTACTGTGTTCAGTTTTCTTTTCTTTTTTTTTTTTCCCAAAACTGGTTTATTTGACTAGCTTTTTCTCTTAGAATGTATTTAAATTAATTTATTTTATATTTAAAATAATATAATTAAAATTTAATTAAAAAATATTTGAAAAAAAAATATTTTTTTCTGTTGCCAAACATATATTTACAGTCCAACTGAAATAAGTTTGGATAGACGATTAGTTCTTCTAAATCACTTATGTCACTAAGTTGCTTTTTATTTACCTGAAAATTTTTGGTCTGTCTTAATTACTGTAGAGAGATCAATAGGATTACTTAATTTTAATTTTAATTTAAAGATTATGTTTACATATAAAAAAATTCGGTTAACAATAATGAATGTTATTAAATAAAATATATTAAACATTAATTATTGTCATAAAATATTATTAGATATGATATATTAACTCAAACCAAATCATTCAAATTCATGTACATTAAACATTAATTCAAATACATGGTCACTAATCCCACTATTTTAAATTTTTTAAGATAAGTATATTAAAAATTAATACAATTTAAATAGAATTAATTTTAGTTAAAAATAATTAAAATTACTTTAAATGATTAGTATTTATAAAAAAATGGATTAGTTAAAGTTATATAGTAAACTTTATTATTTTTTAAATGGATTAGCATCTATAAAAGATGACTAAATATAATAATTTACAGATTATAAATATTTGATATTATTGTTTTTAATTATTTACTTGTAATGTACATTACTTTTTTTATTAGTATATTAAGAAATTAATATTATAAGTGAAGTTAAGATTCTACTCAATTCTCACTTATGAAACACAGATTTTGTGCATGTTAGCGTGAGTAAATAGATTTTTAGCGGTTCAAATAATTTTTATTTATTTTTTATTTTATTTACTTTAATATCAGTATTATTTTTTTAATTATGATTTTTACTTCAAAAATATAATTATATCCAAACCAACCTTTGATTAAATAATATAAATTTATAAAATTAATATTCAGTTAAAAGTTAAAATTAAACTTAAAAATATACAACTTTAGAATTACGCCATATTTCTTATAATTTGTAATACAAGTAAAGATAATTAAATTTTGTTATGTTTCTGTGTCAATCATCGCGTCGATATAAATGGACTCATGCTTATAAGATTTCTATCGATGTCAACATCTTGCATTTTAAAAAGTAATAATCATCACAAGAATAAGTACAAATTATTCACCTGTAAATACGTACTCATGGTGGACTTTATTGTAATAGAAAAGGCCCACCACGCGGAAAACCAACATTAAAATTTAGAAAAGTTGAATAACTACGTCTCTGGCTTGCAAGTTTCAAAGCATTATTTTGAATAGTCATTCAGGGAAGAAAAAAAAGATTTCGATTCTCTTGTTGAAATAAGACACTATTTTCTTATAGTAATAATGACATAAAAAAATTTAAATATAAATAATAAATTTATAATTTATTATAATAAATTTTTATATATAAAAAATTTATATTTTTTTAATAAAATAGTCTTATAAACAAAAGAGAATTTAAATTAAGATAGCACCCATGTGAGATTCTGGATTCATTTTCATTATTTATTAGTATATATTTATTAAAAAATTACATCCATCCTTCTCAAAGTATGATAAAATAACATGTTTCATTTTCACGACTAAATTCGTAAATTAGTTTATAAAAGATTTCATTAATTTTATATTAATGTATGAAAAATTTTAATTTTATTATAATTTTTGATAGATCATTTTATCATTTAAATTAATTTTAATTATTCATAAGCTTATATGATTTACTTTTAAAGCTCGTTTGAATAAACTTATGAAAAAATACTTTTATATATATATATATATATATATATATATATATATTATTAGAGGCTTTTCTTTTTTAAAAAATAATTTATATTTAAATATAATATTTAAAAAATACTTTTAAATAAATAAAGAATTTTTAAATTTATTTGAATAAAAAAATAAAAATACTTTTTTATAACAAAATGATTGAAAAAAATATTTAAAAATATTTTTTCTAATTGTAAAATATGATAAAATAGACTAATAATTTAAGGATAATAAGTTTTCAAGTATATTATTGTCATATGGTCATGAAAAATAAGATATGATATTGTCAAAATATTTAATTATGTACTCAAAGATTTAATAATATATTATTCATTTTATTCTTTTTTACTTTCTCAAAGTGGGATGGTCATAGAAATTAAGCTTTGATTTATGGGATTATGACATAATTATTAAAAGTTACATTGTTTATATGGTAACTCACATAATTAGAAAGACTTATGTGAATAAGATTTGTAAGAGAGAAAAAAGAATATATAAAATGTAATTTTTAATAAAGATAAATGATATCTTTGTTAGAAAATTATATTAAAAACCACTTATCCATTTACTTTTTTTAGAAGTTATGAAATATTAACTTCTAAAAAAAAGGTAAATAGACTTTTTTTAATTTTTATTTTTTTAAAAAAATTACACTCAAACATATTTAAAAATATATACAAACTCATTTTAAAAAATAAGTATTTTTTGAAAAAATAAATGTATCCAAACATATTTTTAAATTTTTTGTAAACTAACTTAAATAACAGAATGATCTGATAGGGCTCACAAATAAGATTAAAATCTTTTAAGTATTAATGTAAAATTAATAAAAAAAATTGAAAACTAATTTAGTGCTTTAGCCCATTTTTGCCCAAACTGCTTACCCTTTTATTTGACAGAAAATCACATTATTTAAACGAAAATCGTCGCTAACCTAGCATCTAACCGTGGTTTATCTGCTTTGTTTTTCCTTTTCTTTTTTTTTTTTGTTTGGTTTATAGAAGTTATTGACAATTATTGTGCGGAATGAAGACCACAGTAATCGTCTAGCAGTTATATGGAGCAATATGGAAGCCATTGTTTAACTTCTATTGAGCAAGGCAACATTATTGAATATTACATTTGCGCCATTAATTGTTTTAGTTGGAATCCCATCCGATTCAATATAAAACTGGTAACAAAGTATAGATGATAGAGGCTTTTCTGGGTTTATCTAAAATTAGCCCATGTGGTAATACGAATTAAAATTAAAAAATAAAACAGCATAGGGTTCAGTCACAAGTATGGATTCTTCAAAAAGTGAGGTAAAGAGAAGGAAATTACCCAATTACAATGACACCATTGAGAATTGGATGGAACAGCAGAGAAAGAACAGAACATGCAAGCTGGGTTATCCCCCACCTTCAGTGCATGTGTTTGCTAGCGACATTAAGCCCATTCACCGAGGGTGGAGCTAACATGGATTGGGTAGAGATAAGTTGAATGGAATTTGCAGGATGTTGCACCTAGTTCTTGTGAATTTGTTGCAATATTAATTGTTGGAAGGAGAAGCCATGGGTCAGGATGGATGCCAAGCAAGCGAAGTAACCTTGCCCCTTTATATCTTCTGTGGGAGCATATTATGATCGGTACCAATTGGGATCACCACCAACGCAGACTCAAAATATAATTTCGGTTGGATACGCACTTGATTTGTTATCGTCTTGTATGCATTTTTTATGAAATATATGTTTGGTATAAGAATAAAATTAAAAGTAAATTTTTTATAAATTAATTATATATATAAAATTTATTTATAAAAAATTATTATTTTTATCCTTGTATCAAATATATATTAAGAAGTTCTTTTTCTTGTTGGGCCGGGCTCCAGTTGTTGGAACAACTGTAATTGTATGTGCCTAATAAAGTGGAGAATAATTGTTGCTTAGACCAAAAAACAAAAAACAATAGAAAGTTGCTGATTTTTTTTTTTTGGGTCTATCTGATTGATTTATTTGAGCCATTGAATTTTCTTACTAAAAGATTCTTTTTCTTGTTGGGCCGGGTACCAATTCTTGGGACAAATGAAGTGGAGAATCAAAGAAATTTGCTGATTGTTTTATTTAAACTATTAAATTTAATCTCTATAATCTCTTTTTGGTTCTCTACCAGTTGTCAACTAGTGAAACAAACGTTGGTCCCTGGATCATTTAAGAGAGGTGGGCTTTCAAGATGTAAAATGAATAATGGATCCTATCCCAACCCAACCATCACTAGCAAGTTAGTTCCGTCTGTGTCTCAAATTGTGTTTGAAAGTACACAATTCGTGAATGGATACGTCAGATCGCAAACTGGACCTTTCCCAACCTGCACAGCCCGCTAGGTCATAACACATGTCAGATTATCTTTTTTTTTAAAAATATTTTTTTATTAATCTATTTATCTCTTAAATTTTTAAATTTACAGCCTTATAAGTTTTAGTCTTAAATTTTTAGTAAGATTTAGATAAATTTTTTCTACTAATTATTCATGAATTTTGTGTTTTAGATTAATTTTGTCTTTCTAATTTAGGTTGATGAAGATACATTAGTTCCATCCACTTCCCACTATTGTTAATATGAACCTTTTGGCCTATCCAACTTCACATAATATAAATCCACAAGTTACTGTTGGTTTTGCACAACAAGGATTACCCTCTAAGCCTCATGAAACATAGTAATTTCTGAGCACAATCATTCCTAAAGATTAGTATAGTGATTTTTAAATATTAATAGAATAAAAGAACAAGCTCAAAAGAACAGAACAAAGAAGAATTTATGTTTTTGTTCCTTCTGTTTCTGTTGGCTACTTTAGTTCTCTCTTTCAAAAATCAAAATTTGGCCCTTAGAATTTTAGCAAGAAAACAGAAAAGGCTAACAATAAAATTTGAAAAAAACAAAAAAGAACGGCAATAATTGATAAACTCCTCTTTCTCTTTATCCCCTGGTTCAGTTTTTCATCATGAATCCCAGAAAAATTGGCATAACTTGCATAGAGAGGCAAAGAAAGCAATTGTGGTGAGAGTAAAGAAGGGGTTGGTGACTGCTTAAAAATCAATAATAATAAAAAGCAGCGGAAGAAATTTGCATTCGAAGAGAAGAAATTTGGCTCAGGCACGGTACCGAGCCCGCCGTTAGATATAACACCCTCTTGCTTGTCCCATTGTTTGATCAAAGTCCAGGGGATAATGTGTCTAAAACGAAGTTTTTGTATTGATCCTTTATTTGGTATTCATAGAATGTAGCAAGTTGAATGAATGGTCAACATAGGTGGCTCCCAAAGTGGTCCTTTGCCTCCAAAAAAATATTTGGACGATTCCCCTTCCAAGTGAAGATGAGGACCAACGCAAACGCAAGCACGGAGGTGTGTTTTTCTGATTGGCTTTAAATCCAATTCTGCACCGCTGTTGCAGAAGCAGAACTGATGGTAAAGCTTACTTGGTTGTTTGGAAGGTGGGGCTCCTTTCTTTGTGAACGGCATATCGTACACGAAACCTCGTCATTAGTCTCTTTCCCGAATTAAAAAATAAAAAAACTTTGACAAACAGACAAAGCATCACTCATCAGTACTGTTCGTAGAATTCCACGAAATTGAATCCATAACAGTCAGCATACACTGTTTCCATTGTGCTCCTTTCTTTGTCGACGGCATATCGGAACGAGTGACGCTATAAATTTCGTTCAGCATCATCAGTTCTTTCCAGTACCAACAGATCAACAGGATCGAGTGCGCAGAGATCATGATTTCTTACATGTTATTTGTTTTCCTTACACTCTTTTTCACGTTGTCATTGATCAAACAGCTAAGAAAGCACGTCGTAGAGAAAACAGGCTCCCTCCTGGGCCAAGGGGGCTGCCCTTTATAGGCAACCTCCACCAGCTTGGCGTGTTTCCCCATCGATCCCTTCAGCACCTCTCAAGTCAACATGGACCCCTCATGTTCTTGCAGTTGGGTTCAATACCCACCTTGGTAGTGTCCTCCGCCGACATGGCCAGAGAGATTTTCAAGAACTATGATCTTGTTTTTTCTGGCAGGCCGGTGTTATATGCTGCAGACCGTCTAGGATATAACGGCTCAGCTATGTCTTTTGCTCCGTATGGTGAATATATTGGAGGGAGATCAGGAAAATTGTAATCCTGGAACTGCTGAGTGCAAGGAGGGTTCAATCGTTTGAAGCTGTGAGGATGGAAGAGGTCAAACTTCTTCTTCATGCCATAGCTCTTGCTTCAGGGCCTGTGAATTTAAGCGAATTGACCCTTTCGCTAACCAACGACATTGTGTGCCGGATTGCTTTCGGCAAAAGATTCCAGGGTGGGAGCAGACAATAATGGAAGCAAGATTTTTGATATCCTTAGAGAAACGCAGGAATTGGTGGGAGGATTCTGTGTGTCTGACTACTTTCCACGGTTGGGTGGCTCAACAAGTTCAATGGCCTTGAAAGTAGGCTAGAGAAGTGCTTCCGAAAATTGGATAGCTTCTATGACAAAGTGATTAAGGAACATGCCAATGACGACAGGCCAGAAGCAGCAGAACATGAAGACCTTGTTGATGTACTCATTCAAGTTCAAAAGGACCCAAATCAAGCAATTTCCATCAGTGATCACCAAATCAAGGGTGTCCTAACGGTATATATACGTAACTAACTACGTATTTATTAAGTCATATACGTCCTCTGCTCCTTTCCTGCTAACACTTGTGCATTGGAAGGATCGCTCAATAGTTTGATATAAAACTTTGCTTATTGTTCTTACTGGATATACATATGTAGGACGTCTTTATCGCAGGAACTGACACATCTTCTGCCACAATGGTATGGATCATGTCTGAGCTGATTAGGAACCCGGATGCAATGAAAAGAGCACAAGAAGAGGTAAGAGAAGTTCTCAAGAAAAAAAGAGACGGTGGAAGAGAGTGACCTTTCAAGGCTCGTGTACCTCAAGTTAGTAGTGAAGGAGACATTGAGGCTTCACCCACCAGCACCATTACTTGTGCCAAGAGAAACTACAGAGACCTGCATGATCAAAGGATTTGAAATTCCAGCAAAAACGAGGGTGATTGTCAATGCGAAATCAATAGCAACGGATCCAAATTGTTGGGAGAATCCAAATGAGTTCTTACCAGAGAGATTTCTGGATAATCCTGTGGATTTCAGAGGACAACACTTCGAGATGTTGCCATTTGGGGCTGGCCGGAGGGGTTGCCCCGGAGTGAACTTTGCCGTGTCACTGTTTGAGCTTGCAGTAGCAAATCTTCTGTTTCACTTTGACTGGGAGCTGCCCCATGGGCTTACAAGACAAGACGTGGATATGGAAGAAGCAATTGGCATTACAGTGCACAAGAAAACTCCTCTTTGGCTGAAAGCCACTCCCATCCATGTTTAGTGCTTTTTTCTTTTTCTTCTTTAGAAATTTAGATTTATGCTTAATAAGAGAAATCAAGAACGCAGCCAGGGTATACATGATGTTTGATATTTTTCTTTTGGCAATAATGTTTGCAGCTCGTGAAAGAGATAGTATCTTATGATATATGCTTGTTTTCTCGATGTAAGTGATACAGCTTTAATTGTCATTAATTTGCACGAAAAAAAAATACAGAATTGTCATAAAATATGGATGAGGAGAGGGTCCTCTCTTGTGCTAGATAACAAGAGAGAGTTATAGAAAGGAAAAAATACAATAAATTTTGAATATAACTTACGGGTCTTATATATAACTTCGTGATAAATTTTTATACAACAAAATTTATGTCAACATTTTTTTAACATGACAGTTGTGTTAATTTTGAAGAAGAATAAAATCTTATTTTAATTTAGGACATTTGATTTTGTTTTCAATTTCATCCTTAACATTTTAATTTTTTTTATTTTAATTCATGACATTTGTAAACTTATTTCAATTTGATCTCTTTGTTCATGTGTTTGTTTTTTACTAAACAAAATAAATATGTGTTATCATTAAAAGAGATTTGTTAATGTTATCTTCTAACCTAATACTTGAGAGCATTTTTAACATTTAAATTTACAAACATTTTGGCCCCTGTCATTTGATCAATTAATTAACAATTTGATCCCTCTAATTTAAATTAACTCACAACATGATATTTTTAAGTGAAACAACTCAATCAGTTATTATCTAAGTGTCACACTAGAATATAACAGTATCATATTACTTTTATTAGTGATACATCATCATTTTTGTTTAATGGATAACGAACACACAAATTGAGAGACTAAAATTAAAGTAATTTTATGAATGTTGATGACTAAGGTGAAAAAATAAAGATATTAAAAAATGAAATTAAAAATATAATCAAATATCAGACATTAAAATAGAATTTTAATCGTTATCATCGGGAAGCTATTTTATTTATTTATTTATTATTTATATGTTAGCATCTATGAATTGTTTATGAATGTGATGTGAGAACCATTAATTTGCCGAAAAATTTTTAAGTACTTAATGAATAAGATAATTCTTTTATTTTATGTCATTTAATGATATATATATTAATTTTATAGATAACTGTTATATGTTTAAATTAAAATTTATTAAAAATAATAATAATCTATAAAATTAATATGCCTCCATTAAATAATAGAAAATTTAAAAAAATGTCTTCCCCACGTAAGAATTTTTAACCTTTCCTTAATCTTAGGTTGTCAATTCAATTATTTCAGTATGACAGTCAGGTCAAAAATAATGTCTACTCTACAAGTCTTCGACTAGCACGTCATATTTTTTCAAACCTAGCTATCGTAGTGATAGGAAAGTATGGTTCATTATAGTATGATTATTATAAAAACATACATATTTTTTTTTATTTTTTTCACATTTAAATATTCTATCTCATTTTCTTATCTTTAATTTCTCTTTTTAATTAAATACTTTTAACTTAATAAACTTTTAACTAAGAAGTAAGTTATTGCCACCTAAGAGACGTGTATTTTTTGGGTTCTAAATTGTTAGTATTTAATTGAAAGTACAATCACAGAAGACTGAAGATAAAAAAGAGAACAAAAAAAAATTGAATTGACATTAAGGATAATAAAGACACATCCAATTACGTACGACGAAAAAGAAAACAGCTAAATATTTGTAATGTTCCAAATCTCTTGACTTGTACAGAAATTAATTATAGACCCGAATGACGAGCAGATACTTAATATCTCAAAACAAGTTGAGTTTTGTATCGTCATAAGTAGAGATATTTTTGAAAATAAACCAGTGTGAACTGAGAATTTGTTTGAGCCTTTGAGGTAAATTTGATTATTTATTACTAGCGTCTTGAGTGGTAATCGTGTGTCTCTCAATTTGTAATTTTTTTAATTTTTACTTATATAATTAATTTATCAATTAATTAATTATAATTTTAGTATGATTATAAATTTATTAGTTAAATAAAAGTAATTTTAAAAAAATAAAAAAATAATTCTTTATATTTTAATGTAATTGTAACTATATAATATAATTATAAAAAGTGTTTATATTTACAATTTTATTTATTTTTTATTCTTTATTCAATTAGTTATTAATAATTTTTTAAAAAGTTAAAAATTTGAGATAAAAAAAAATCTCTTTTATAATAGTATAGATCGATAACATTAAAAGTAAAAACTATAAATTTTGAAGAAATCAACCGCATAGAAAAAACCACATAAGTATAATAATAGAATAAAAGAGGTAAGTAAGAGAGATTAATAGACAATTATATTAATGAAATTTAGGATACGAGAAGATACTGAAAGAATTTAGAATAGTGAAAATATGTTGAAGTGGTTAGAAAGAACTGAGAATAGCTATTATGCGCTTCAAACTTGATATATTATAAATATATGTATGCTTTTGTATAGTATTATTGATTGGGTTCTTATTATTACTCTTCATTTTAAAATAAAGATAATAATAATTAAATATTATTATAATACACATTTAAATATGTGCAAGTTTAGTTAAATAATTTTAATAATATAAGATTAAAGAGAAAAATATAAGTACAAAAATATAATTGAGCAAGAAAGTAGACAGTAATTCCCAATTTTATTTACATCTACAAGGGGATCATTGCGGTACATTTTTTTTCTTGGTCAGTACCTTGATTAGTTATTAAATATTTATTAGTTGTTGGTGTTTATAGACTTTAAGCATTTATTTTGAGAAATAACAACTAATAAGTGTTTAAAAAACCATTCATAATACCGATACATGATCTCCATTACTGCCTTTGCATTTGGATATGTAATTATAATGATTTTGCAGTCGGATCTAATAAGGAAACACAAAATGTAAAGAAAAGAAATTTAAATGTTTCTATAATTCCTACTTGGATGAATTGTAGGCCGGACAAAAGCGAAATAGGAATAATCCTTCTGGCTTAATTTGATATTATTTAGATGTTGACGCTAAAACATAGGCTTGTCAATGACTTGCCCTCAGTTCTGTGCAAATATGTGACTGCTAGAACATCATGGTTAATTGGTTCTTTTAGCAAGTTGGCAAAGGTCGGACATGTTACTTGAAAAATTGTATGTTCAACAGAATTTTAAAAAATGAAATCTTAAAAATTACTTAAAAAAAATATGAGAAGAACATATCAGAAGAAAGCAAGACAAGATAAGAATTCAACTCCAACTCCAAGCTATTTTCGCCATTAGGACAAGGATTTCATTGAAATTCATGTCTCTTTGTTTAATTCATGAGTTAACAAATTTGTGAAGAAGAATAAAACAATGAGGAAGAAAAAAAGAATGTACTCTAGAGAAAAAGAAACAATAGAAAAAAAAGAAAAAGAAAAAGAGTTAGAAAAGAAAACTTAATAAAAAAAATGGGAGTGATTGAGATTAGTTGAAAGTGTGAATAGATAAATATAAATATAATTAATTAACATATTAATTTAAATAAAATATCATTTAATTGAGAATATTTTAAAAGCAAACAACTAAATGTTATTGATAAAAAAATGTCATTAAACAATTAAGAGTGCCAATAACTCTACCCGTATTACATTCATTGTGATGATATAGTTTGTTAGTATTACTCTTCAAGCACGTACTTTGAGAGTTTGTTTTACTAAGAGAGGTTTTTGTTTTTCTTTTGATGAAAGAAAAAAAGATCCTATATTGTTTCCTTAAGATTTTTTTGAATAAAACGTAATTGCAATATTACTATTCGATCCCTAATGCAAACAGTTCTTGGGTTCTTGGCTGAATAACTGAGTTGCGTCGTAACGTTGTTCCAAAATTATGTAGTTGGGTAACTAGCCAATAGCCATATAACGATATTGATCTGTTATTTTATAAAATATAATTGTGTTTCCACTTTTTTCTTTTTTTCTTCTAACTTTTTTTTTTTTTCATTTTTTGTGAAGTATTGCATCTGAGTGGGATTTAACCAGCTTAAATGGCATAGGTCAAAGCTCATTTGCATTTTGTTTTTTCAGATAAATCTATCATAGATATATTATAGATCTTAACTTGGTTATTGGAAAGATGAAAGGAATGATTTAGCTATGAAGAAAAAGAATAATGATTTGCTTGGCATGATAAGAGAAGAAAAAGAAGGGATATAATAAAAAAGAAAAAAAAAAGAAAGAAAGGAAGAAATGAAAGAGTTATCACTCATTTTTTATTTGCTATCATTTACTGAAAAAGAATAGAGGCTTGTTTCTTTTGTTTGGTATGATTAATGAAAAAAAATAGAAATGTATGTAAATACATATCAAATTATTTTATTATCTTTCAAAATTCATGAAAGTTGTTTTTTATTCTTTAATTATACTGTTTTACCTTTTTTTTTAGTACTTCCCTTTTACTTTTAATCTCTAAATAAAGAAAGGATACAAAAATATAAGAACATACAAAAAATTTATCACTCTAAATCTCTTCCTTATTAAAACTAAATAGAAGATGAAAAAAATCCTTAAACTTCTTTATTTCTTTTCTACTATGAAAATAGAAGCGAAACAAAAGCAAAGTGATGTTCAATGTGGATCGAGTATTAAAATGAAGACAAAGAAATGACACGTAACATTCCCTTGTAGGTTTCTTCGAATGTTACAGTGCTGGGCTGGCTCTAATTAATGGTTCAATGAATCATTAATGGCTTTACCAAAAAATTCCAGCACCATTAATCCTATTGATTGCACGGAACCAGTTTGCTTTGCCCACCCAATCATATTGATCAGTTAGGTGAAGTAAATCAAAGGAAACGAGCATCATATATATGAACTATCCCGTGACTAATAAGATCCATCACAAACTTCTCAACTCACAAGTTCTCTCTAGCTTCTGCAATGGCTTCAGTGGGCAAGCTTTCTTTCCAGAGACTGCGAAATGAAGGAGAACTGGACAGAAAGATACTAGAAAGAGAAGTGAAGAAAGCATGGGAGTGGCTTAAGTTTATGGTGCTAGCTGGTATTAGAAGGCCAAGGCTTCGTATTCGTATTCATGGGTTGAGGAGGTTCCTCGGAAGAAGAACCAAATTTCTCTCTAGGCTCAGAGTCTCATGGCGTAAGGCTTTGAAGAAGATGAAGAACGGGCAGGGTCACTTGAATGATCTGTTTGGGGGCAATTTTCTTTTTATGCATGGCAACCCTACTCCTTTCGGATGCCGTGACAAACCTAATATGGGTCATGGCCTTCGCAGATTATCCACAACGTATTCTGTTGGAAGGATCGCTTAACAAGTTTTCTTTCATGCTATATTATGTATATATATAATATATATATATATATATATATATATATATATATATTGCTGTTCCTACTATATGATAAAAATAATTTATCATTTTGTCATCTGTATTTTGCGTCCTTAATTTGCATGGAACGAGAATACTAAGATAACCCACTTCAGTTTTAATCTTCTTACATAACTCTATATAATTTCAACTTCTATAAATTTTTTTAATTTCTGAAACGTCACGCATTTACAAATTCTAACAAAAAATTGATTTCACTATAATCATTAAATTTTTTTAAAAAACTATTTATATTTTAGTCTTTTCTAATTATATAATGTATCTCAAATAGTAAAAAAAAAAATACATAAATGTATCTTTTTTTTTTATTCTATAAATGGTCCAAATAATAATAATGGAAAAATATATAAAAATATAAATGAATCTATGTATAAAAAATTGAATATAACCTTACAAGAACTATAAAAAAAATTGTGATTTAAAAAAAATAATATGCAAGTAGAAGAATTAAATTTTAAGTGTATATTTAGTAAGGATATAAAAATAAAAATAAAAATTTCATGGAGGAGACTCAATCATTAAAAGATTATTCTCATTTTTTATTCCTTACCAAACTAACATAAGTCGTTTCCTTTATGGCCAACAGACAATCAAAATATTTCACTCAGATTAAATTTTTTCTATTTCAACTTTATATTACTAGCATCATGTTTTCTTTTACGAAACACGAAGATTTATTTGGATTAATTTATTTTATGATGAAAATAACTTATAGTTAAAATTGACGAAGGAAGCATTTGAAAAAAATAATAATTTTTTTTCAAAAATAATTTATTCCCAAATATGCAGTATGACATTATATTATATTATTACTCTGCTGCAAAATAATACTCACTATACCAAAAAATATATATATAAAAAAATTGATGCAAACAATAGGGGTGGGCAAAAAAAATATTATGATCAAACCGAACTGTGTACTGAATCCAACCACACCACAAAGAATGGTTAATTAAAATTAACCAAATCGAAATATCACACATCAATTCTTTACATCTTTGCTTCTCTATCACTTGCTTCGTTAGTCTCTTCAGAAATCCTTCCACCGTAAGAGCTGCCATTACGAAACTACAAGAGTAGATAGGCATTTCGTCGAACAACTTGCGTGCATTCACCAATTCACTTTGATTATAAGAACAATGGATTAGCATGCCATACCTGATGACAAGAAGAGAAAAGCTGCGCAACACCATGTCCTCGTATACCTCCAGCTTTGTAGGTGCAGATGTGGTCGCTGGGCTTGATGTCATACAATTTTTCATCATCTAATACCCATCCACTTTGTTGGTAAGCAAATCCATCTCTCTGTCACACACACACGGAGCTTCTCTCTGTCTCTGCCACAACTGCTACACCGTCCACACCGTAACACCGCTTAACTTGTAGAGTTGTATTGCAGAATGCAGCTTTACAATGCAGACTACAAGTCTACCACACATCATAATTGATGAAGAAGATAATCCCACCAAAAGAAGAGCAATCCTCTTCAAATAAACCAAAACTTCTTATATAACTTGTTCACCAAATCACAAATTTGGATTTTTACTTTATAAAATAAAAACAAGTCAGTTTAACTTTTTGGAACTGTCTTTCGGTTCAATTTGGCTTGGTTTAGTTTTTTAAAGAAAACCAAACCATGCACAGTCTTAACAAACGTTATTTCATAACTAATTAAAAAAGGTTAATTTTTACATCACTATTTATGATAACTCTCCCATATTTTTAAAATTTTTCTTTAAATATTTAATCTTCTTAATAAAACGATTCCAACAAAAATTACAGTTGTTTTATTATAAAATATAATTATTTTATTCAAAAAATTGAAAATAATTGGTTGTGTATAAAATAGTAAACATATTATTAATGCATTTTTTTATTATAAAAAAATTGTTATTCAAAT
Source organism: Castanospermum australe (assembly GCA_019955255.1). Classification (NCBI taxonomy): domain Eukaryota; kingdom Viridiplantae; phylum Streptophyta; class Magnoliopsida; order Fabales; family Fabaceae; genus Castanospermum; species Castanospermum australe. Next base: position 38,987 of record NSJW01000952.1, read on the forward strand.
ATAATTTTGATAAAAAAAATGGTAATATGTCACATTGCATACCAAAATAGAAAAGGTATCACCATTTTCACCAAACTGTATTTTCCTCTTCAGTTGCTTTTTTTAAAAGTTTTTATACACATGTTAGTACATATTTATATGATTTTTTTTAGTTTGAACTTAAAATCTTTTATAAAATATTCAAAATTCTTATTATTAGTTTACTCTTAATAATTTGTTTGAATTTATGTGACTAATAGAACTTATTAGAAAACATCAAAATTACATAATTGTGATGTATGTATATTTTACCGGTAAAAATGATTATGTATATCAGTATATGCATAATTTAATATCCCAGTAAACATAAGTAGAAAGGGCCAAAAGAGTTTATGATGGGCATGAATCCCTCTTGTCAGTATGCTTTACAGTTGGGAAGGACAATTTAAACTTAAAATGGTTGCCTTTTAGTGGTTAAGTACCACAAGTTTTTTTTTCGGTAATTAAGTACCACAAGTTTTAAGCATGAAAAAAGAAGAAAAAAGACAACGACAATTTTTATTTTTTTTTTGGGGTAAGGAGACGACAACAATTTATTTTTGCCCAGAACATGACCTGTTTACGACACGGACACTACAATGACATCTTGTCTTTCCCTCGCTTGTCTACACTACAATACTAATGTGGGACAAAGATTGGGCCAAAACTTCATTCCCTCATTAAAAATTGAATAATCAATATATACAGAAAAAAAAATTTAATAATCAAACTGAACTGAACTCTTTCCCTTATCAAAATTACACCCTTGAAGAATATTTTAAATGTAACTATTCCCAAAACTTTGTATTGGAAAAAGCGTTGGGCTAAAACATCAATTTTAGAAGAACTACCAGCATCTATGTTTTTGATTAATTTTTAAAAAAAATATTTGTTTTTAAATTTTTTTCTAATTAAGATTTAATTATAAGTTATTTGAGTATAATAATATAAATTAATCCAAACACACATTGCATTATATGATTTATTTAAAGCCCAATTTATTTAATTCCTGGCTTCATTTATGGTCTGATTGTTTGTTTTCCTTATCTTCGGCCACAAATTTGCAGTGGTCTACTTTAAAAAATGGAGAATCAAGCCCGTGTTTTATGCCAGATAAATTATTGCATGTTTATAAAAAATATTACGTGAAATTATACTTTTTTTTTTATATTTTGACATATATTTTATTTTAAAAAGTATATTTTTTAATTATTTAATATAAAAATATAAAAATATAAATATATAAAGCAATCCTAGGTGATACTCTGTCAATAGTATACAATAATTTCTACACCTACATATTGATACCTCCATCTCGAGATTTCTTTTGGCCTTATATATTTATCATATTCAATGAAAGAGAAATGATTTTTTTCTATTTTATACAATTTTTATATTACTTTTTTTTTTTATATAGGATATTAGTTCTTACGTATAGTAAATCTCTTGTACAAGGATTTCATTAAATCACGTGTACAAATTTAACCACATTTTTAATGAAAAGCCTGCAAAATTTGCTACCATTCAATGTTTATCGTTCACGTACGCCACCATATGAACAAGACGGCAACACTGCAGAGACGGCTTTCTTTTTGTTTTGGTACGCTTGTTAAGAATGGCAAAATATTGGGAAATGAAAAATAGGGAAGAAAGTGAAGAACTGAATGACAACAAAATTTAATCTAATTCATTATTTTTTTGCATTCTCATCTAATTAAATGCATCTGCAAGCCCAATTCTTCCCTAAACGAAGGCATAAAGTTAACGAGTTTAGCAGTCATGCATCTGCAAAGAAGTGATACTTTTGGATGTTGTTAATGATCAGCCGAACTGCAGAAATCGTGGTTGCTATTGTAAGCAGAGAAGAGAAAACGATGTTGAACCAGTGCCATGCCTTCTTCTCTGTTCTGGCTGTCTTTCCCTTAACCTAAAATTGAAGCAAACGTAGAAGCAAACAAACAAGTCATATATAATGATTTATATATAAATAACTAACTCTACTTGAGTTTGTTACTTAAAGCTTGGTTTAAATTTTGTGTAGTGTAATTATCACTAACCTTGAGGAAGATCATGCTGGGAAACATAAAGGTCAGAGGAACGAGGGAAAACGAGCCCAGCAAGTTTACAAAGTCATCCATAAACGGGAATGCTGCAGTGACGAACGTATTCCCCGAAAAGAAGAGCGCGCGTAGGAGAAATAAGCGTTTCAAGTTCTCCCCTGAATGCATGCCCTTGTCAATTTCTAGGAATTTGGTGTCCAACGCCTCATGGATCGGTGATACAAACATCTGCATTTTTTTTAAATTAAAAAGGACAAAAACAAACACGCATCAATTTGTCTCAAGTTCAATTTAACTGTCTAAAAATATGCATATGTTTCATTAAAAAAAAATTGTTGAATTAAACTTAACCATGTGAAAATCACACATACATGTTGGGAGACTATAGACTGTAGAAAGACGATGGCGTTAACTGAGACGTTGATCCATTTGGGACCACTCAAGTCTTGAGGAAGGTATACTGATACCATAGACCCGTAAGCCCAATATCCCATAATGGTAACTCCGTAATAGAACACCATTCCCAGTGTGTATTGTGAATACAGGGCCTTCCTCATGTTCACCACTGCTGGCTTGCGCAGAGTGGACTGCATTCGTGTACCGAAACATACCATTCCCTCAGAATAAAAGCATTTATTGTACATAGACACACCAAAGGTAGAAACAAATTAAAGAAACGTTTAGCTTATGATAGAGATGTGACCTGTATCTCGAGGAGCAAGCCAGTGGTGTTGCTAACGATGATGGCAGAAATGGCACCAAAAGCGTTGAACACCTTGCTCACTTCGCTTCCGCTGATGTCAAAATCTCTGTTTCTATTCGATTTCCCTTCCAAGCACAGAGAAAGGGTGGGCATAATTTAATGCTACGTACTACGGTATGGCAAGAGGACAAGCTCTGCTCAGCGCAGTCTCTTGAAATTGAAAGGTAAAAACTGAATGAAATGCTTACCGTCTTTGACTACAACAATCAGAAGCATTATTATGTACGAGAAAGTGAGCACGGCAGAAGCTACCAGCCAATTTCTCATCGCAGATAATGTTGGGATCAAGAAGGAAAACACGAAGTAAGCAGCTCCTGTGATCACTATGTAATATTGGAGCCTCAAGGGAGAGTCATTAAACTCTGAGTTGATTTCCTGCAGTGAACAACCACTTTCTCTGCAATCAAATTCATTCATTTATATAGGCTTTGTTCATTGTCAGAGTTGGTTGATCTTACCCTAAGTGCCTTGCCTCCAAGGAGGACGAAACCCATATTTCCAATAAGAAGGGTCAAAAACTGGAAAATCCATGTGAGGTGATACATATTCCGGCCTTGAGAAAATTAACGAATATTTCAGTTAATAACCTCCTTTGCTTTGGATCTAAATTAAAGTTTTCATAAGAAATTCTAGAAATCTCTTGCTTTTATAGCCAAGCACTCATATACAGAGAAAAACTCACCGAAAAGAAATCCCATAATGTCTCTGTATCTAATGAATCTCTGGCCATCGATGAAGTGAAATGCTGCCAAGAGCCAGTTCGCGTAGGCGGTGTAGAGTCCCACAACAAGAAGGCACATGACACCCCAAGTCCAACCCAGTGGCACCATAACCAGATTAGGAAAAGCTAATATATATCCGCAATTGAAGCTTGTTACCAGCATCAACCCCACTTGTTGCCACGAATCTGCAAATTTGTATTAAATTTCATCACAAAAAGGAAAATCTCAGTTCTCAAGGAAACCTGATAATTGAAGACTTTCACTCGCAAAAAGAAATAGACCCTGTCCTTGTGGATATCTTCCAGCTGAGACCAGATAAGTAGCAACCCGTGACAACTCCCTCCTCCAAAAAAAAGAGCTTGTCTTGCAGTAACATACTAACATGCTTGCATACATGACAGAAGAATATACTACGTAAAGGGGATGGAACATATGGAACAGAATATGCGAATGTTTTCGTTAAACTAAACAGAGAATTGAGCAAAGAATAGATGTACGTAGTAGTTACCGTGGTCAATAGTATGAGCAGAAGTGAGGCCACAATCATCATTTTGGGTGATGCCATTTTCTTGGCCCTGTTCGAGACTCAGAGTGAGTGATTTTCCGTTGCTTGCTCTTCCTTCTACATCCATGGAAAATACTAGATCTCTGCGAAAAGAACAAGCTTTTTCCTCCCCAAATATGTGATGGTGATAGCAAAGTTAAGTTGAAGCGAGCAGCTCCTCTGGTTGGGGGAGACATGCCCCTAAACATGTATTTGCAGTCCAAGTGAAACAAGTTTGGATAGACGACTAGGTCCTTTAGATAAATATGATTAGATGACCATGGGAGCCAGAACTCGGGTCCCACGTGCCAAAAGAGAAGGCACACTCTTTCGCCCATGTTGACTTGTTAACTTGAGCTTCTATCAAAAGTCCACAACAGAAATGCGTGATTATTTTAAAAAGCAAGAAAAAGAGGCACATTCGGACGTCATTGCTAGACTAGTATGATTTGTTTTGATGGATTACGATAAAAGATTCCAAGTGATTCCTTTGTCCTCAGACCATAAAGTATTGCTCCCCTGCGTCACAGAGCTTCTTTCTATCTGCCTGGAAATTTTCGGTTTGTCTTGGTCACTCTCACTGTGGGAAGATCGATAGGATTACTTAATATAACTTTTATTTTAAAGACTGTGTTTACATATATAAAATTCAGTTGGCAATAATAAATGCTACTACATAAAATATATTAAACATTTAAATAAATATTATTAAATAAAATACATTAAATATTAATTATTATCATCAAATATTACTAAATAAAATATATTGACTTAAACAAATCCTTCAAATTCATATACATTAAACATTAATTTAAATACATGACCACTAATCCTATTATCTTAATTTTTTTAATATAAGTATACTGAAAACTAATACAATTTAAATAAAATTATTTTTAATAAATAATAATTAAAATTACTTTAAATGATTAGGATTTATAAAAAAAAAAACCGAATTAGTTAAAGTTATATAGTAAAATTTACTATTTTTTAAATGAATTAGCATCTATAAAAAAATGACTAAATATAATAATTTACAGACTATAAATATTTGATATTATTGTTTTTAATTATTTACTTGTAATGTACATTACTTTTTTTTATTAGGATATTAGGAAATTAATATTGTAAGTGAAGTTAAGATTCTACTCAATCCTCACTTATCAAACACAGATTCTGTGCATGTTAGCGTGGGTAATTAGACTTTTAGCAGCTCAAAGGATTTTTTTTTATTTTTTATTTTGTTTATTTTACCGTTAATATTATTTTTTAAATTATGATTCTCACTTCAAAAATAAATTATATTCAATCCAACTTTTGATTAATTAATATAAATTATAAAATTAAATTCATTTAAAATTAAGCTTATAATATACACTTTAAAACTACGTCATATTTCATATAATTTGTAATACGAGTAAAGATATTAAATTTTGTTATGTTAGTGTGTCAATCTTCATGTGGCGTCGATATAAATGGTTCATGCTTATAAGATCTTTATTGATGTCAACATCTTGCATTATTCAACTGTCAATACGTACTCATGGTGGACTTTATTGCGTTAGAAAAGGTTCAACACCCGGAAAACCATCGTTGAAATTTAGAAAAGTTGAATAAGTGTATCGCTTGCAAGTTGCCAAGCATTATTTTGAATAGTCATGCAAGCAAGAAAAAAAATATTTCGATTCTCTTGTTGAAACAAGACACTATCCTTTCGAGACATAACTTTTTTATATATAATTAATGAATTCATAATTTGTTATGTTAAATTTTTGTATATAAAATATTTATGTTTATTTTTCTTTAACAAAATAATATATAAGAAGAGAGAATATATATATATATATATATATATATATATATATATGAAAGAGAGCACCCACGTGAGATTCTGGATTCGTTTTCACTATTTATGACTATATATTTATTAAACAAATTACATCCATCCTTCTCAAAGTAGGACAAAATACCAAGTTTCATTTTCATGACAAAAATAGTAAATTAGATTATGAAATATTCCATCAATTTCACATAAATGTATGAGAAATTTTAATTTTATTGTAATTATTAATAAATTATGTTATTATTTAAAGTAATCTTAGCTATACAGAAGCTAATATGACTTTTAAATCATTTCATCAATTTTACATAAATGTATGAGAAAAATTTTAATTTTATTATAATTCTTGATAAATTATTTTATTATTTAAATTAGTCTTAATTATTCAAAGGCTAATATGACTTTTAAGGCTTATTTGAATAAGTTTATGAAAAAAATAATTTTTATATATTTTTTAGTAAAACATTTCTTTTAAAAAAAAGTAATTTTATACTTGGATACAATATTTGAGAAGTACTTTTAAATAACAGAAGTACTTTTAAGTTTGTTTAGATAAAAGAGAATAAAAGCACTTTTTATAACAAAATGATTGAAAAAACATTTAAAACACTTTTTTTAACTATAAGATGTGATGAAATGGACTGATAGTTTAGGAACAGTGAGTTTTTTTTCAAATATATTATGGTCATAGAATCATGAAAAATGAGATATGATATAGTCAAAATATGTCTAGTTATGTACTCAAAGACTGAATAATATGTTGTTGATTTTGTTCTCTTTTACTTTCTCAAAGTAGAATGGTCAGAGGTCAGGATTTGATTTGAAGAATTATGGCACAATAGTTAAAAGTTACGTTGTTTAAATAGTAAATCACATAACTAGAAAGGCTTATTGAATAAGGTTTGCAGAGAGAAAAAAAAAGGATATGAGATGTAATTTTTAACAAAAGTAAATGATATTTTTTTGAAAAAAAATTTATTAAAAATTATTCTTCTTTCACTATTTTAGAAGTTTCGAAACATTAGCTTTTAAAAAAAAGGTAAATAGGCTTTTTTTTTACTTTTATTTTTTAAAAGTTACACTCAAATATATTTAAAAAAGTATACAAGCACTTTTAAAAAAAAGTATTTTTTAAATAAATATATCTAAACACACTCTTAAATCTTTTAAAAATTAATTTGAATGACAGAATGATCTGACAATATTTACGGATGTGATTAAAAATTTTTAGGTACTAACATAAAGTAAATAAAATATTTTGAGAACTAATTTGATGATTTAGCTCATTTCCACCTAAAACTATTCACCCTTTATCTGACAGAAGCATCACACTATTTAAACAAAAAATCTTTTGCTAACCTAGCATCTAACCATGGTTTATCTGCTTTGTTTTTTCTTTTTCGTTTTTTTGCTTGGTCTCTAGAAGTTATTGACAATTATTGTGCGGAATGAAGACCACATTAATCGTCTAGCAATTATATGGAGCCATATGGAAAACCATTGTTTAACTTCTATTGGAGCAAGGCAACATTATTGAGCATTACATTTGCGCCATTAATTGTTTTAGTTGGAATCCCATCCGACTCGATATAAAACTGCTAACAAAGTATAGATGATAGAGGCCTTTATGGGTTTATCTAAAATTAGCCCATATGATCCCAAATCCTAAAGTTTAATTTCACTTTATTTTCAAAATTGTTGACAACCCCTATGGTGATTGATATCCAATTTCTTAGATAATTAATCCTCTTCTAATCAACTAGAATTTCCATTCCCTTAGAATAATTCAAGTTGACGAAGTCTATAATATGCAACAACATTTTGAGTCACTTAAACTACAAGATTCATCCCTAAATCTGTAATCTAAGAAATTTATCATAAGAAGTGAAATATGTATTGACTTTCCAATCTAACACATAAACTTCAAATTCATGATAGGCCAAATCATAAGCACAATACGCACAGTGATAAATAACCAAATTCAGAAACAAAAATTCAATTAAACATTCAAGAACTAAAAGACATAATCCGAGTCAAGATCCATCTACCCTTAGCACAAAGGAAATTAGCCCTTATGATAAAAGTTCAATACAAAACCAGAAACTAATCCTCCCGAACGATGATGAAATCTCCAGATCTTCAACCCCAAGTCTTCTCTCCACAGTTGCTCTTGATCTCCTTTGATTCTGATCAGCCTCTCCAGATTCTAATCATTGACATTTTTTTTTTTTGCAACTTAAGTTCCACTGCTTAAGCGGTGGATTTCCTGGCACTTAAGCGCTCAAGTGACAGAACATGTGATTCTTCCTTGCATTCCAACTAGTGCTTAAGCTCTGGAAAGCTGGCGCCTAAGCTCTAGCTTTCTGAAATCTTGAGCTTCTAGCAACTCTAAGCCTAAGGGGTCAGAATTGGACGCTTGAGCGCTGGCAATTCAGAAAATGAGTTTTCTTACCTGCAAAATAACCATATTACAAAACATCATCCTCTTGAACGATAAACTGGAGAAATTATCAAGAAAGATTCAAATTCATTAAGCATTGGATTAACTTAAGTTTTGAACTTCTTTTTATTGAAAAGCAACATAAGCAAGATTAAAAGACTAAATTATGATCAAATTAACACTAAATTAACTACTAATCTACAAGAGTTATCACTCCCCCAGACTTAAGTCACTGTTTGTCCCCATGCAAATGAACAAGATAAGAAAAAGAAAAAAAAAACAAAGACAACGAAAAACAACTACTTAAAAGGCTCAACAAAGATTGTCAAAGGAAACAAGTTAATATAATGAAAACTCTGTTACTGAAGGCAGCTAGTTAATGAGTCAGAATCCAAATGTTATGCAATGAAGTGATGAATCAAAAGAAATCAAAATGAAACGAAAATAAATTATAGAAAGACTATAAAGTAAGCAAAAAGTCAGATAATTAATTTCCCAAACAAAACAAACAAACCAATTGTTCAGAAGAAATTCAGGGAACAGATTGAAAATAGTGCTAAACACACTAAATTTTCTTTTTTCTATTTTTTATTGTTTAAAAAATTATTTACAACGAACAAGAATGGTTGGCTAAAGAATGAGAGAATGACCGTGCCCACTCCACACATCTTCCCCTCAATCAACTAACTACCACGTTATTGAGAGCCTTGGTTAGGTTATGAAGTGACAACCGTGTGTCTTCCCCACACATCATCCCCTCAATCAACCAACTAGAAACCTCTTTTTTTTCTTTTTTTCTTCTTTTTTTTTCTCAGAACCATAATATCGAAGCAAAATCAAAATATATACATACTACAGAATAAAAATAAATAAGTCTGTTACATATATCACTTGAAAAATTGATTTAGGAAAGATTTGAGTAGAAATTAAAATCTGAAATAAAGCAAAATTATAGGCTATTCTAATATATGTAAGGATCTACTTGAAATTTTGCAGAATCAATCCTAGATTGCACAATCACAAGGATTCTAAAACAATAAAAAATGCACAACTATCACAAGAGAAAACAAGATTCTAACTTGAATGTAGACAATCAAAGATTGAGCCAATTATTCAAAATGAATTTTTTTTTGATTGATTGATTGTGTTTTATGTATTTTTTTTTTATGATGATGATGATGATGATGATTATTATTATTATTATTATTTATTTTTTAGTTTTAGTTTTTTTTCAGACAATCAAAAAGAAAGAAACATAATGAAGAAAAGAAAAATTACACAAGTTAAACTAAAAGTTACGAATTCTCCCCTTTCACTTTGAATGGTTTCAGATTTGGCTTCTCCTCCTTCACAGTGGGCTCCTCTTTCACAACGGGCTCCTTTTTCACAATTTGAGCTTTTTTCAACTAAACAATTTCCTTTTGGCTGCAACTACCAAAGAATCTTGAAGGAAGGTTAGGGTTTCGAGTTGTCAAAGTGAATATGAGAAGAAGTGAAAGAAATTGGCGGAGTTAAACAGTTCGTGAAGTGTCAAAACTCCATAAATGTGTATTTTGACCTGCAGGCAGTGCCTAAGCACTGGTAATGGGGCGCTTGAGCGCCTAAGGTCCAACAAATGTATAACTTGAGCTATAGAAGATGCTTAAGCGCTAAGCGTTGGATCACCAAAATATGCATTTTTCTTTTCTCAGTAAGTGCTTAAGCACTGAATCATGAGCGCTTGAACGCCCCAAAACAAAATCAAAATATTGCAATTTTCAATCACCCAACTGATATTAAATTAAAGCAAATTTGTCAAGATATTCAAATGGATGCTATCTCATTTCAAGCCCTCATAAAACAACCAAATACTAAACAACTATAAATAACAAAAATAGAACATAAACTAAAAAGATCAAACACAAAACTAAAACAAAAAGAAAGAAAAAGGGAAAAACTTGGGTTACCTCCCCAAGAACTGCTTCTTTATAGTCTTAGCTAGACTTTACCTAAGTTACTCATGGTGGTTTAAACTTCATGGAGGCCTTGTGATGGTCCACTTTTCCTCTTAAGTAAGACTTTGGCATTTGTCCATTTACTTGAAAACTCCTGCTAACACTTGGCTCTTCCACTACAATTGTACCAAAAGGATACACCTCCTTCTCATTCACTTGTAATTCTTCAAAGTTTTCTTGTTGAGACTTCTTTACCACTGGTAGTGACTCCAAATGCTTAGTATACACCCCAACTTCTGCATCCAAATATTCTAATTCCTCTTCTTCTTCAATAGTTTGGAATGAACAATTGTCGCCTCAAGGCAGTCCTTTGGAATGCTCTTTCTAAACACATCATTGGCAAGAGATCAATGACATCAACTCTTGAACAACTATCACTCTTCGTAGGATACTTCATAGCCTCAAACACATTAAAAGTAACTTTTTATCCTAAACCCTGAGCATAAGTTCTCCTTGTTGAACATTAATTAACGCTCTCCCGGTGGCTAGAAAGGATCTCCTAAGTATAACTAGGATATCCTTATCTTCCTCCATGTCTAGCACTACAAAGTTCGTCAGAAAGATAAATTTATATTTATCCACCTTCACTAAGATATCCTCTATAATGCCATATGGATGCTTGATGGACCGATCCGCAAGTTGAAGAGATATCTTTGTAGGCTTTACCTCACTAATTCCTAACTTTCGCAAAATTGATAGAGGTATCAAATTAATACTTGCTCCTAAGTCACACAAAGCTTTACCAATAGACAAAGTGCCAATGGTATAGGGAATGTGAAAACTACCAGGATCTTTTAATTTTGGAGGCAACTTCTTCTGTAACACAGCACTACACTCTTCGGTTAGCATGACGGTTTCATCTTCCTTAAGCCTCCTCTTGTTTGACAACAATTCTTTTATAAACTTGGCATAGGATGGCATTTGCTCTAAAGCTTATGCAAACGGGATATTAATTTGTAACTTCTTGAACACATCTAAGAACCGAGCAAATTGTTTATCTTGATTTTGCTTCTTGAGCCTTTAAGGAAATGGAATTCTATCATAAGGCAAAGGTTTAGAGGGCTTATCCCAATCAAACTCATTCTTCTTTCCTTTTTTCCTTAGACATTATTTTTCAGCTCTTCCTTCCTTCTTTGATGTTTTGTTCAAGGGATCTTCTATAGTTGCTTCACTCTTCACCCCATGTCGGGTTGAAGGACTCATTAACACTCCAACTTTGCCTTTCTTTGGTTGAGATTCGATTGTCTTGCCACTTCTCATAGTTATCATGTTGCAATGCTCCCTTGGATTAACCACAGTGTCACTGGGTAGAGTTCCTTGAGGCCTCTCAGAGAGTTGCCTTGAAATCTACCCAATTTAAGCCTCCAAGTTTCGAATAGACCCTTCTTGATTCTTGAAGTTGGCTTTAATCTCTTGTATGAAATTAGATGTCTGCTGCACCAATGTGGTAGTCTGTTGAGATAACTTTTCAAGGGCACTTTCCAAACTAGATATCTTCTCTTGTTGCTGAAAAGATGAAGATTGTGGTTGTGCTTGAATCTGATTTGCAGGCGGCCTCTGCATTCCTTGAGTATTCCAAGAGAAGTTTAGATGATTCCTCTATCCTGGATTGTAAGAATTAGAATGTGGGTTATTCTAAGGCCTTGGAGGATTTCCCATATAGTTCACTTGCTCCTTTCCTTGTTGAATAGACTTATTTGCTTGACACTCACCATTAGCATGGTTTTCTGCACAAAAAGTCACAAATCAAAGGGGGATTAGTAATAGCATTAGCATTTATCTTTCCAATATGATGAGTAAGAGTTAAGAGTTGATAAGAAAGGGTCTTATTCTAGGCTAAGATCGCATTCAAAATGTCCACTTTCAATACTCCCTTCCTAGTAGAAGAACGATCATGAGGAATTTGAAAATTATTAACTGCCATTGTCTCAATCAATTGCTGAGCCTCCTCAGGTGTTTTGATACTTAAAGATCCTCTTGCTGTCGCATCTATCATTAATCTTGTAGCAAGTGACGACCCATTATAAGATGTTTGGATTTGCAGCCAATCTGGGATTGCATGGTGTTAACATTTCCTCAACAAGTCCTCATATCTTTCCCAAGCATCATATAAAGACTCTAACTCATTTTGGGAAAAAGATATGATCTCACTTCTCATTATTGCTGACTTAGATGGAGGAAAATATCTTGTAAGAAACTTTGTAACCAAATCATGCCATGTTGAGATACTTCCTTCGGGTTGGGCTTGAAGCCAATTTTTTGCCTTATCCCTCAACGAGAATGGAAACAACCTTAATTGGATAGCATCCTCACTTGCTTCATTAACTTTTATGGTGTCATAGAGTTGTAAAAAGTTGGAGATATGAAGATTTGGGTCTTTCAAGAGCTTATTTATATATAAGGAAGAGTAGGAACTTTATTCTATTATAACTCTAATACATTTGTCCTAAAATGATTATCTTAAGTTAACAATGTAAATTATTAATAACATTAAAATATTTAAATTATCCTTTTTAGTAAAAAAAATAAAATTAAAATTACAATAAAAATGATTAAAAAATAAATAAAAATATTTATAATTTTTTATCTTGTCTGAAGTGGCTATATATCCCCACGTATAATGGGAAGTCGAAGTTACGGACTTTGTTCGGATATTTATGGTGGGTGGAATGAAATGAAGTAATGAAGTTCCCTTACTATTATTTGTATATTTAACAATGAAATGAAAGAAAGTTTTCGTTCCATTGTTTGAAAACTCCAATAAAAAATAACGAAAATGAATGGAATGGTAAGGCTTATTAGTTCATTCCATCCCTTACTCCTCAATTTGGAAAGAAACAAAAATAGGGGTATGAAATGGAATAGGATGAAATGGAATCCATCCAATTCCATTCCATTCCATCTTATTTTTAAAAACCCAAACAATGGTATGTCTTACTATTCCATTCTATCCCTTTCCATCTCATACCACCAATCCAAATAAAACCATAATTTTTCTAAAAATTAATTATTAATTTTATTTATTAATTAATTTTATCTACGACTTTTGAAAATTAATTTTCATTTGTCAATAAATTGCTTTCACAGATTGAAAATTCATTAAAAGGTCAATTAGGACAAAAGATTTTTTATTTTGTTTTAAGGGACTTGAAGATGTCACTAAACTATACAATCAACCCTTGTGGACTTGAACAATGTCGAAGATGGTACGGGGCACACAATCAACTTTGCCATATGATAAGTGAACTGTAGAATAAATCCACTTTAAACGGGATCGATGACAGCACAAGGTCGTACAATCAATCCTCATAAATTCGAATAGTATCAGAGATGATACAAGTTCATACTGACAATTTCATTAATTGCTGTGTGTATAATTAAATTATTAGCTAAGCCAAGACGAAATTAAAATAGAAAGAACTTGAAATAAAGAAATCCCAGAAAACAAATAAATTAGTAATGGAAATAAATAAATAAGAAAATCAATAAAACAAAATCTAGATAGATTGGTGTTTACTAGATTCTAGTCACATGAAGCTGCTTTCTTTTTAAAGCCATAAAAAAATGTTATAATAAACAAATAAAAAAACAGAATTAATTAATTAAAAATGACACTTGAGGCTACATGTGAAAGAAGAAGCTTCACATAAACTATTGGAAAATGTTCTTTATACACTAATTATTCACATTAAATTCTATACTTTTTTATTTGGGAAGGAAAAGTTAGAGAAAGTGTATGTTAAAATGTATATTTCTCTTATTTTATTCCTTTAAAAAGAATAATGTAAGAATAATATAATAAAAATAATGTGTAAATAACATTATTGTAAAATATTTTATAGAACTCTGCTCATCCCTCTTAGTGCATGCAAATACAAATGACATCTCAGCATGAATGCACATACAAACACGAGAGCACATAACTAGCAGGTTTTTTTTTTCTTTGTAGAATGTCAAAAATGATATGGACTATACTTTATCATAGTAGATGTTTTTAATATAAAACTCATGTGAAGAATGTGCATGATAAGGTAGATACTTGAGATTATGTAAATCTTGATTTAGTGTCATTGATAACAATTAGTCAACTTCTAAAAAAGTATATTGATATTAAGTTTGAAAGTTATTATTACTTAGAACATGCATCTTTGAAGCCAAGGTTTTTAGTGGAATTTAGGAATGTTCAAAGATCTAGTCAGATGCAGTAAATTCAACATATTAAAAAGCATTAGGATAAGTGCTTTAATTTTAAGGTTTTGTTCCCTGGGCTTAAATATAAATATGTTTCTCTTTCATTAAGTTAATTATTTTGAAAGTTTGCATAATGTGTAAAGGAATAAATATATACCTTTTTTTCATTATTTATTTTTCTCTTTAAGTCTTTTTCACTTTGAGTGTATGTTTAGTATATAAGTAAAAATAAAAATAAATTTTCATAAAATAAATTTTTTATATAATTTTATATAAAAAACTCATCGCATAAAAATTTATTTCTATACCAAACTAACCCTAAAGGTTAGCCTTAAGCTACTTTGTCTCTATGTAATTTTTTTAATCTCATGTCGTATCTATTGCATTATACATTTACACATACAAATATATATATATATATATATATATATATATATATAAAATTTTTCATATTGTTGTTGTTTCCTTTTGTTTAAGTTATATGTTTTCTTTCGTTTCTTTTTTCTTTTTTGTGAAATATTTCTACTGCATTATACATACCAGAAAAAAAAATAGAATTTTCATATTGTTGACGTATCCTTTTGTTGAAGTTATGCATTTTCTTTTGCTTCTTTTTTTTTTTGAAATATTTTCTCTTTGTTTACTAAAATAAATATGAAAACATGCACAAGATATAAATTATTAAAATGAATAATGTTATAGGACAGGAGCATATTGAGGTGAAGTAAGCATCTATTACAATTATAATAATTATAATAATATTTAAAAGGAGGATAGTGCTTTGATTTTGTCACGTGAAAATGGACAGTGCCATTTGATAATCTCTTTTGACAATTGACTTTATCTTTATCTAACATTTGACAATATGGTTTGACATTTGATAATTTATAGTGTATTTATTGTCATAAGATAGTTGATAGGTAATGATTTTAAATTTACAAAGAAAGCATCAATCAAAAATCTTGATTGGTAAAAAAAATAATCTTTATTATTATAATTTAAAAATAGTTGTCAATGCCTATATTTTATAAACATTAACATTTCCAATAGATAATTTAAGAAAATCGGTTCTTATAGTAATTTTAAAGATTAATTTACTTGATGGAATTTCAAATATTTTAAATCATATTTTATTGTAAAAATTAAAAATTTTATAACGGGTAAATTTAAAAATTATAGTAAATATAATCATAATTAAAAGATATTATAATATAAGTTACATTTAAATAAATATTGCCATGTCCTATTTTGAAAAAAATATATAATACATTACTAAATATATTAAAATAATAAAGAGTATGAATAAATTACATTGGAAGAATACAAAAAACTTGACTCCTTAAAATGAAACTTGTAATTAAGAAAATAAAAACCAAAATGTACTTAAAAGGAGTGTGGATAGACAATTAGCATTGTTAATTGCCCTACTTTTTTTAAAATTAAAAATTTTAAGTTGTTAAAAAAAATAAACATTGGCCTAATATTTCTAACTTATTAATAAATTATATCATTAAGGAATTAAAGCACTAATACTTAGAGTTTCTTTTGATACTTTTTTTTATGAATTAAATTTAAAACTTCAATTATTTTTTCACCTGTTTTAATTAACTATTAATTACTATTAAAGTTTCTTGAATAATAAAATTAAAATAATATTAAAAATACTAAAAATATATTAAAATAAAATAAGCAATAAATATGCAATTTTAAATTATGTAGAATTAAAAAGGATAATAATTTATTGAACATTTCTTTTAAAATTATTAGAAGTGACATTTTTAAAATTTTTATAGAATATCAAATTATGATTTTCAAGTAACATATTATTTTTGAATAATATTATTTTCTCTTTCCAAGCTTTTCTACTTATGGCACAAGTGTTATGTGGTTTAAATAAAAGTTATGATAATAAAACAACTATCAAAACAATGACCTAGGCTGACAAGTGATCCAATAATCCTATTTAAGGGAGTTTTGCTACTAGAAAATAATTTTTAATTTCGTTTCTTATATCTGTAATGACTATTACATCAATGACTTGGCTAATAATCTCGTTACTCTTTATAAAGGAATATCACTACTAAAAAATGACTATTTCAATTGTATTTCTAAAAGAGACAAACAAGACAACTCTACTACTAAATCAATATTATTTATTAGAGATGAATTTGGAAATTGAATTTTTCCGTTTTTAACATAACACGTCTTTGATTCCGTTACAAAATGCACATTTTGTGCATTAAAAAAAATTTATACATAGAGATAGCATAGGTTATAAAATTAAGAGTATATCTGTTACTACTCTTAAATATTCATTACCACTCTTAATTAATTAATTTTTATTTGATATTTCTAAAATACCATTATTCTTTATTCTTAGTCAAACACTAATATATTGCTGTTTTTATATTTATCTATATATTTAAAAATTATATAAAAATTATAAAAAATAAATAATTGTTACGTATTGTTTAACACAATCAGTCACACTTCTTTACCAACATGAATCACACTAGTTATTTTTAATAAAATTAATATTATCATAACTTCATGCAAATAAATTTCTCATAAATTATTTAATTTTTTGAATATGATATATTCTTAATACTATACTCTTTTCCAGCAAATCTTTAATCATAAAAACACTATTATATGGACGTAAGGAAATGAGTTTTTTGAGTAATTTACTTTGGTTATATCTATATTTTCTTTAAAAGTTTGATTTTCGATTATTGTCTTCTTATATAAAAAAGAGTCCATTCTGGCTAAAAAAGAAGTCTAAAAGTTGTTCACAAAGGATAAAGATATCATAGAAAAAAATATTTTTTTAAAAGTAAATTAAACATTACAACTAATGATAAGTTTGAATGAGTATAGAGTGGCAATAAACTAATATTTGACTAAAAATAAAGAAGAATAATATTTTGAAAATTAAAATAAAAGTTACTTAATTAAGAGTGGCAATAAATTCTTTTAAAATTAATAGTATATTGTTTTAAATTTCGTGGCATAATTATTCTTTTTATTATATATAAATTGAAAAAAAAAGTTAGAGGAAAATTATTGTGGAAATGGAACAAAGCTGTGGCTAACTATTATTTCTATTTTTTATTTTTAAAACTTAAGTGAGAAACGGAAGTAAAAATTAAACAATTTTAAAATTTGTATAAAGAGGAAATCTCAACGGAGAAGGGTCCGTCCGTTGTCACTTTCCCAGTTTCCCGTTCGTCTACACCTTCTCGTGTTCTTTTCATCTTCATCTCTCGAACCCCATGGCAGAGTGTGATTCTGTCTCTCTCTCCCTCACTCCGTCGTCCTCCTCCATTGGTGATACTTTCTTACAAGGCTATCAAGAAAGGGGATGACGAAGATGTTGAGAAGGTAAATCAAGATCTGCCACTGCCACCACCGTTTTCACCGATAATGGGGCAAGAAGGCTCGACAAGAAGAGGAAGATTGAGGAGTCCTCTTCCAGTCCCAGGCACCAACCTCAACAACGGCAACGCCTTGTTTCTCTCGCCTCACCGTCGAGGTAACATTTTCCGTTCATCCTTCTCTCTCTCTTTTTCTGTGTGTGTTCCTCATTTAATTTTTATTTATTTATGTTTAATAATTAATCAACAACTGGGTGTTTGGTTAGCTGTTATGTTGGTATGATAGCCTTTCTGCAGTTTGCAGTTTGCAGTTTACAGTATGATTAATGGATCTTCCTTAATCTGGGTGTTTAGGCTTTCTTTTCTTGCTTTCTGTGAAGTGGTTCTTTAAAGGATGGAGGGTAGCTAGCTTGTATTTGAAGTCTACTAGGAGAGGGAGAGGGAGAGATTCTTGGAATTTATTTCAGGCTTTAATTTGTTATATTAATTCATGGGTTTGGTTCGGAGTTGAGAGATTCCAGAGTGTGTGCACGTGTAAAAGTTTTGCTTTCCTTTCCTTTAAAGAAAAGAATTGTGTTTGTCTTGGTGTTGGAAACAGCGGAAGAGTGGAGGATTTACTAAGACAAAAAGTAAGACTGAATTGCTTTCTGATATTATAAATTGGAGATACTAGAGTTGCTGCTCTTTTACAATATTCTTATTACTTTTTCTCTCTCCCTCTCTACTCTATTAAAGGCTTACAAGACCTGCCCATTTATACTTGATGATAGAAATTCTGGAAAAAGGTTACATACATGAATCACTTGGCCCCAAAGACTTAGGAATACTAAGAGTTTCACATATCTCAAATTGTTGCTGACTCATACTGATAATTCTAGAAAATTACAGATTAATCTTCCAACACGCCCTTCTAATCTGTAGTTGTCATTTGTTCCTTGAACTTGCTCAACTTCACTTCATTTGCTGCCTTTGTAAGGATATCAACTGGTTGCTCAGACGTTCTGATGAACTTCAACTTAACTTCTTCTTTGCTAACTACATCTCGCATAAAATGATGCTTGAGTTCTATTTGCTTGGTTCTGGCATGTAAAACAGGGTTTATGGCTATTGCTGACATATTATCACAGTGAATAATAGTTGGTTCTTCTTGCCTTTGTTTCAAATCTGAAAATACTCTTCGTAACCAAACAGCTTCACATGCTGCACTAGTAGCTGCTGTTGCTACAGTAGGTTGCTTCCTTGAACTCCATGAAACTACCTTTGATCCTAAACGAAAAAGATAACCTGAAGTGCTCTTTCCGTCATCAACCGAGCCAGCCCAATCACTATCAGTAAAACCAATTAATTTACTGTCAGCTTCTTTCTTATATTTGATGCCAAGATTTTTTGTCCCTTTCAAGTAACGTAGAACTCTTTTTGCAGCTGCAAAATGAACTTTACTTGGTTCACCCATGAATCTTGAAATGTAGCTCACTGAATGCACAATATCTGGCCTTGTATTAGTAAGATAAATTAACGATCCAACAAGACTCCGAAAGACTTTAGCATCAGCCTTTTCTGCACCATCATTCTGCTGGAGTTTTTCATTCAAGGCCATAGGAGTGAGCATGGGTTTGCAATTTGACATGTGAAATTTTTTAAGCAAATCTTCCACATACTTCTCTTGGCAAATAGAAATTTCTCCTTTTGATTGCTTGACTTGAATCCCCAAAAATATCTGATTAGACCAAGGTTTGTCTGATAGGAACTGGAATCTCTGGTGTTATTTATCCTACAAAAATGAAGCTGAGCTCCTTACAACAAAGGGAAGAATCCCTCTTGAAAACACAAATAATGGAAGAAATAAAAGATATCTAGTGACTGCAGTGCATAGCCCCTAGTGTAGGCCAACGGTCATGCCAACCTTACTCAAAATTCCCACTCTCTCCTACGTCTCCCATATATGCATTTCTCTCTCTGTTCCTCCTCCCTATTCACTTGCTGCCAGCTGTCCATTATCCGTTCCTCCACTTAGCATGTGCTAGCTGTCCAGCCCATCTCTTTTCTAGAATATATTCAACTAAGGTCTATCAGTCTGTCAATACCCCCCAATGAGATTCACCTTGTCCTCAAGTTGAAGGTTTGGATGAAGGTTTTGTAGCCATTGAAAGACCTCCCACAATTGAGGCCATTGTAGCATGTCAGTAACAATTGAGTTCACAATTTCATCAATCATATTTGAAATTCCAGGAAGCGTTGTCCGACTCCCATCAATAGTCTTTAGAGTGTAATCAATTATGGGTTTTGGCTCAGCACTTAGAGCAACAACAACAGTAGAAATGCAAGAGATCACTTCAGTAGATCGGAATATAACACAGATGATGCTGAAAACCTTTAGAGCCTTCAACTAAATAGGGATTGATGCCACAAGTGGAGCTTTAATTTCTGAATAGAGTTCAGCTTGCAGCCCTAAATGTGAGTCCACTATTGCTGAATGTGGCCCACTTTCTGACATTGAATGAGGCTCACTGTTAGGTCTAGTCTTTGAATGGTGTGTCCCTAATGCAACCCACAATGGTGGTTTGTGCAGAATTCCATTTGCAAGAATTTTCCTTTTTAGGTAATCCACCCTCCCATTATTTTCTCTGTGAATAACTAGCACATGGGGGGCTTTAAACTATACCGGATATGTCTTTAAATTAGGTTGTGGCCCTTTACCCAGCCTTAAGAGTGATCCTCGCTTCTCTTTATCAGATACCCATTTACTCCCCTCCTAACTAAGATGGGCTTTGCCCATTAGGTTAAATTTAAAAAAATGACCCAATTTCCGTAGTGCCCTTTCTGCCCTAGCTCCGATCTCCTTCCCATGCGTGGTGCTACTGGTGTGTAGTTGTGGTGCTACTGGTGTGTAGTTGTGGTGCAGCAACATCTCTACTAGTGTCTTAGCTACAGGGGTTCCATCAACAGCCGTGCAAGTTTGAGTCCATAGGCTAGAGCTCCTGATGTGTAGATTGGGCGCACAGTCATCGTTCAAGTTGTAGCTAAGCCAGTTTCATGAAAAAGGTGTTGGCAAGGATAAAAATTTGTGATGTGTGGATTAGGCGCATGGTCACAAGTTTGAGTCCTTTGGCTAGAGCTCTTCATATGTGGATTGGGCGCACGGTCATGAGTTTAAGCCGTAGCTAAGCCTGTTTCATGAAAATGGTCTTGGCTGGGATAAAGTTTGTGATGTGTGGATTAGGCACACGGTCACAAGCTTAAGTCTTTAGGCTAGAGTTCTTGATGTGTGGATTGGGCGCACGATTATATATTCAAGCTGTAGCTAAGCCAGTTTCATGAAAAAAGTGTTAGCTGGGATAAAAGTTTGTGATGTATGGATAAGGCACACGGTCACAAGTTTGAGTCCTTAGGCTAGAGCTCTTGATGTGTGAATTAGGAACACGATCATGGGTTCAAGCCGTAGCTAAGCTTGTTTCATGAAAATGGTGTTGGCTGGGATAAAAGTTTGTGATGTGTGGATTAGGCGCACGGTCACAAGCTTGAGTCCTTAGGCTAGAGCTCTTGATGTGTGGATTGGGCGCACGATTATACATTCAAGCCGTAGCTAAGCCAGTTTCATGAAAAAGGTGTTGGCTGAGATGAAAGTTTGTGATGTGTGGATTAGGCGCACGGTCACAAGTTTGAGTCCTTTGGCTAGAGCTCTTGATGTGTGGATTAGGCGCACAGTCATGAATTCAAGCCGTAGATAAACCTGTTTCATGAAAATGGTATTAGTTTGG
Source organism: Castanospermum australe (assembly GCA_019955255.1). Lineage (NCBI taxonomy): Eukaryota > Viridiplantae > Streptophyta > Magnoliopsida > Fabales > Fabaceae > Castanospermum > Castanospermum australe. The sequence continues at coordinate 60,691 of NSJW01000952.1, forward strand.
GATAAAAGTTTGTGATGTGTGGATCAGGCGCACGATCACAAATTTGAGTCCTTAGGCTAGAGCTCTTGATGTGTGGATTGGGCGCACGGTCATACGTTGAAGCCGTAGCTAAGCCAGTTTCATGAAAAAGGTGTTGGCAAGGATAAAAGTTTGTGATGTGTGGATTAGGCGCACGGTCACAAGTTTGAGTCCTTTGACTAGAGCTCTTGATGTGTGGATTGGGCGCACGGTCATGAGTTCAAGCCGTAGCTAAGCCTGTTTCATGAAAATGGTGTTGGCTGGGATAAAAGTTTGTGATGTGTGGATTAGGCGCACGGTCACAAGCTTGAGTCCTTAGGCTAGAGCTCTTGATGTGTGGATTGGGCGCACGATTATACATTTAAGTCGTAGCTAAGCCAGTTTCATGAAAAAGGTGTTGGCTGGGATGAAAGTTTGTGATGTGTGGATTAGGCGCACGGTCACAAGTTTGAGTCCTTTGGCTAGAGCTCTTGATGTGTGGATTAGGCGCACAGTCATGAGTTCAAGCCGTAGTTAAGCCTGTTTCATGAAAATGGTGTTAGTTTGGGATAAAAGTTTGTGATGTGTGGATCAGGGGCGCACAATCACAAATTTGAGTCCTTAGGCTAGAGCTCTTGATGTGTGGATTGGGCGCACGGTCATACGTTGAAGCCGTAGCTAAGCCAGTTTTTCATGAAAAAGGTGTTGGCAAGGATAAAAGTTTGTGATGTGTGGATTAGGCGCACGGTCACAAGTTTGAGTCCTTTGACTAGAGCTCTTGATGTGTGGATTGGGCGCACGGTCATGAGTTCAAACCGTAGCTAAGCCTGTTTCATGAAAATGGTGTTGGCTGGGATAAAAGTTTGAGATGTGTGGATTAGGCGCACGGTCACAAGATTGAGTCCTTAGGCTAGAGCTCTTGATGTGTGGATTGGGCGCACGATTATACATTCAAGCCGTAACTAAGCCAGTTTCATGAAAAAGGTGTTGGCTGGGATGAAAGTTTATGATGTATGGATTAGGCGTACAATCACAAGTTTGAGTCCCTTGGCTAGAGCTCTTGATGTGTGGATTAGGCGCACAGTCATGAGTTCAAGCCGTAATTAAGCCTGTTTCATGAAAATGCTATTACTTTAGGATAAAAGTTTGTGATGTGTGGATCAGGCGTACGGTCACAAATTTGAGTCCTTAGGCTAGAGCTCTTGATGTGTGGATTTGGCGCACGGTCATACGTTGAAGCCGTAGCTAAGCCAGTTTCATGAAAAAGGTGTTAGCCGGGATAAAAGTTTGTGATGTGTAGATTAGGCGCACGGTCACAAGTTTGAGTTCTTTGGCTAGAGCTCTTGATGTATGGATTGGGCGGCATGGTCATGAGTTCAAGTCATAGCTAAGCCTATTTCATGAAAATGGTGTTGGCTGGGATAAGAGTTTGTGATATGTGAATTAGGCGCACAGTCAGAAGTTTGGGTCCTTAGGCTAAAGCTCTTGATGTGTGGATGGGTGCACGGTCATACGTTCTTGTCGTAGCTAAGCTAGTTTCATAAAAAGATGTTGGCTGGGTTAAAAGTTTGTGATGTGTGGATTAGACGTACGGTTACAAGTTTGAGTTCTTTGGCTAGGGCTCTTGATGTGTGAATTGGGCGCACGGTCATTAGTTCAAGCCATAGCTAAGCCTGTTTCATGAAAATGGCGTTAGCTGGGATAAAAGTTTGTGATGTGTGGATTAGGTGCACAGTCACAAATTAGAGTCTTTAGGCTAGAGCTCTTGATGTGTGGATTGGGCACACGGTCATGAGTTTAAGTCGTAGCTAAGCCTGTTTCATGAAAATGGCGTTGGCTGGGATAAAATTTTGTGATGTGTGGATTAGGCGCATGGTCACAAGTTTGATTTCTTTGACTTGAGCTCTTGATGTGTGCATTGGGGCATGGTCATGAATACTATTTTGGTGCTCACATTGATAGCATGTCTGTGAACACTATTATATAAAGTTGCATATTTTCTGCACTCAGCACTAATCGCTTGTTTTATCCTTTTTCCTATACATGGCACATGTTTGCATTCTTAACACTCGTCTGGTTTGATGGAAAGGAAAGGAATGAGATGAGAATGAAATATTCTCAATTCTTTGTTTGGTAGAAAAAACAAAAAAGAAATACCAATACCTTAAAGAATGCTATTTTTTTTTTAAATTTCTAGAATATTTATTCCATATCCATTCTCACTCTCATTCTTATTTCCATTCCATTTCCTTTCTTTCCATTATTGCACCAACGGTGAACTTAGGTTCGACTCCAAGGTTTGGGTTCAATTATCCTTTACTTCAAGTATGCCTTTAATTAGATTTTTTAGTATGTCTTAGACCTTCAAAGGAGGCAACCTCTTAATTATTATATAAAAAAAATTGTAATGACCGGTCCATTTATAGCTGACCAAACTAGAATGGGCCAATATATGACCTGACAGAAAAATCCAACTAGGCCATAAAATGCTTCCAGACTTGGACCAAAATAGAAGGCATGTGAACCAATATGCACGTAACATTGTTCTAAATATGTTGACCAAAAAAAGAACACTGTTCTAAATATACAAGGCATATGAACCAAAGACATCACACCTCATCCATCAAGGTATAATGTCTCCCTTACACCATTGAGTGGTAGAGGATGACTTTGTTTCCTCTTACGTTGAGAGTTTTGGACCAATCAACATTCCTCTAGTTAAATACATGAAAACAAAGGTTTAGGACTTATGCAACCTTGTTTTCTCTCTATCCATTATCCATGTTCCCTGCATTTTGGTCCATATGCCTTGTCTTGTTTCTTCTCTTCACTTCAAACTTACTATGGTTTCAACACAACAAAGCTGCCTCTGCCTTAGGAAACGAGATTGATCATTTAGCATTGCTCAAATTCAAAGAATCAATATCCAATGACCCTTTTGAAGTGTTGAACTCTTGGAACAGTTCTAGCCACTTTTGTAACTGGCATGGAGTCACATGTAGCCATCGGCATCAAAGAGTTACATAGTTGAACCTAGTAGGACATCGCTTGCAACTACAAGGGTTCATATCACCATATGTTGGAACCGCTCTTTTTTTAGAATCCTTCGCCTAGAAACCAATAGCTTTTATGGGAATATCCCACAAGAATTAGGCCGTTTATTCCAACTCCAAATATTCTATTTCACCAATTACATGTTATTGGGGGAAGGGAATTTCCTATCAGCTTGACAAATTGCTTCTGAACTAAGGAGCCTGAGTTTACAAGGGAATCATTTTATTGGCCACATACTAACGGAGATTGACTCCCTTGGCAAGCTTGAAAACTTGTACATTACTAGGAACAAGATCTTATTTTGTAATAACTCTATATCTGCCACCAGCTATCCTAGCTAAGGTGGAAAACCTTTAGCAGGAATATTTCATGTGGACTGCAAACAATCCACAAGGATGATGATAATTCATCAAGTTATTGATTGAGATAGGATAAGGTCCACTCTCAAACCCAAGACTCGGGATCGCAAACACAGATGTCATTCTCTTCCTCTTATCTAGATAACCCTATTTTTTTTGAAAGGCTTTCAGTTTGTGTTGTCCTCCCTCTGGTCACCTTGATGAAGTTCTAGCATTTTTTACAAGAATTTTGGGTTATACCTGGTATTTGCCATTCTAATGAGTGTCAGGTAGTTCCCGCCTCTTCCTTCCTTAGTGTGTAGTTCCTAGCAATGTACAACTTTTCAAGCTTGCCAAGGGAGTCAATCTCCGTTAGTATGTGGCCAATAATAAAATGATTCCCTTGTAAACTCATGCTCCTTAGTTCAGAGCAATTTGTCAAGCTGATAGGAAATTCCCCCCTCCCCCCGCCCCAAAATAACGTGTAATTGGTAATATAGAGTATTTGGAGTCGAAATAAATGACCTAATTCTTATGGGACATTAAATCCCTACTTCCATAGGGAATCTATCTTCCCTTACTCTTCTTTCTTTGGCTCATAATAACTTAGAGGGAAACATACCAGAAGAAATAGGCCATTTGAAAAACTTGAGAAAGATCTCAGTAGGGGTCAATAAATTGTCTGGTACCCTTCCTTCTTCATTTTACAATTTGTCATCTCTCATTGGCATAGGATTTGTAAACAATCAGTTTAATGGTTCTCTTCCTACCAACATGTTCCTCACCCTTTGTAATCTTATGCTGATTGCAATGGGATTGAATGAATTCTCAAGTCCAATCCTAACTTCCAACACAAATGCATTTGGGATTGAAGTGTTTGATATTACAGAAAACTATTTTGTAGGACAAGCCCCAAGTCTTTACAAAAGCTTTTGTTAGGAACCTACTTTTGGAATCAGAAACTGGAAATAGACCCCTGGATGACAGAGTGTCTAGTCGAAGAAAAACGGAAATCTGGAAAGAAATACACAGAAAGAAAGTGACCACCCAAGCTTTCGAGAGGCTGGGTCTCTCCCCACTCCCAACAGACTCCAAAATTGATCCCCCCTCTCTCCCCAGCTCCTCTCCCTATATATATATTTCTGTTAACCGCCTCCTTTACTGGCGCTCCACCTGCACTCTCTCTCCTTCTCTCTCATAGCTAGCTCAGTGGTTGGTTATGCAGCCCGCATTCTGTCTCCACTGGCCTCTTCCACTTCTTCTTTCTCCCCCTGCCATGTCAGCTTTCTGTTATGCAGCCTATACCCACTTATTTCTCCTGCATTGCTATTCTGTTGAGGTGATTCATTTGCTTCCTTCCCTACAGTTCCTTCGTGTAACAGCCCTTTTTTCCCTCTAAATCTGTTTCTGTGGTATATTTTCCTAATGGGAACTTTAACAATACTCCCCCCCTCTCCAGAAGTTTCACCTTGTCCTCAAGGTGGAATTCAGGAAAATTATCTTGAATGGTAAGGAAAGGTTCCCACGTGTTCTCAAAGTCTGGCAAGTCTTCCCATTTAATTAACACCTCTAGTTCCCCACTTGTAGCTGTTCTGACATTGAGTACTGCTGCCGTGTACACTTTCAACTCACATTCCTTTATTAAATTTTTGGGCAAGGGTTGCTGGCTAACTACCCTTGCTGCTGATTTTTTTAGTGAGGAGACATGAAAAACCGGATGTATTCGTGTATAATCAGGGAGGTGTAGCCCATAGGCGACTTGCCCCACTCTTTCTATCACCTTGTAAGGGCCTTAAAATCTCGGGCTTAACTTCTCATTAGTTTTCCTTGCTAGAGACTTGAATCGGCAGGGTCTTATTTTAAAATAAACATAATCTCCCGGCTGATAGCTGACATCCCTCCTTTTCTTTTCCGCTTACGACTTCATTTTGTTTTGTGTCGTTAGCAGATTATCTTTCAGCTCATCCAGGATCCTGTTTCTATCTGGAACAAGTTGATTAACCTCTTCAACCACAAATGAATCCTCAGGGTGTCTTAGTAAGGCAGGTGGTTCCCTTCCATAGAAGGCCTTGAAAGGGGACATTCTGGTGAAGCTGTTATAATTAGTGTTGAACCATAACTCTGCCCAATTTAGCCACTTAGGCCACTGCTTAGGTTTATTCCCTACAAAACACTTGAGATAAGTTTCGAGACATCTATTTACCACTTTAGTTTGACCATCCGATTGAAGATGATAGGCTGAACTGAGCTTGATGGTTGTCCCGGATAGCTTGAATAGATCTGTCCAGAATTGACTGATGAATACTCAGTCTCTATTCGAGACTATTGAGGTAGGGAAACCGTGTAGCTTCACTATCTCCCTCACAAACACTTCAGTCATGTCCTTGGCTGAAAATGGGTAACACAAAGGGATGAAATGGGAGTATTTAGTGAGTTTATCTATGATCATCATGATAGTGTCTATTCCTTGTGCTTTTGGCAAGCCAAAATCCATGGAAATATCACTCTATACTTGAGTTGGATCAGTAACGGTTGTAGCAAGCCAGCCAGAAATAAGGTCTGATATTTTGTTTCGTTGACAAATATCACAAGCTACTACAAAACTCTTGATGTCTCCCTTCATTCCCTCCCAATACAACAACCCAGCTATCTTCTTATATGTCCTGAAGAAACCTGAATGACCTCCAAAAGGAGTAGCATGGAATTCATGCAATATTGAATGTATCCTCGCAGAACTTCTCGATAAAACCAATCGTCCCTTATAGTACAGACAGTTCCCCCCCTCGCCATATATCCCGGATGTGCTTCCTTGTCTGTCAACAAGTCTTGTAAGATGGTTTTCAGTTTGCTGTCATTTTGCAGCTCTTCCGCCCAGTGCTCTGAATCTGTCATGTGAAAAGTGGAGATGGCACAGAACTCTTCCCTCCTGGACAAAGCATCTGCAGCCTTATTCTCCCTTCCAGGTCTGTACTGCACCTTCAAAATCAAACCCCATTAACTTTGAGGTCCACTTCTGCTGTTCCTCTCCCATCAGTCTTCTGTTCAGTCAAATATTTCAGGCTTTTCTGATCTGTTCTGATCACGAAATGCCTTCCCATTAAGTAATGCCTCCGTTTCTTTACTGCTAACACCACTACCATCAATTCTCTTTCATATACTGATTTCTGTTGCGCCCTGCATGACAATCCCTGGCTGAGATATGCGATCGGCCTCCCCTCCTGCATGAGAGCAGCTCCCAAACCCTTCCCTGATGCATCTGTCTCCACCACAAATGTTTTTGAGAAGTCGAGCACTGCTAACACGGGAAGAGTTACCATGGCTGACTTCAACAATTCAAAAGCTAGCTGTGCTTCTTCATTCTACTCGAACTCGTCCTCCTTCAGCAGCTGAGTTAATGGCCGAGCTATCTTGCCATAATCCTTTACAAACCTCTTGTAATATCCTGTCAACCCTAAGAATCCTCAGAGTCCTTTAACATCTCTGGGTTTCTGCCAACTGGTCATGCCTTCAACCTTCGTGGGGTCAGCTTGGACTCCTTCAGCTGAGATGATGTGACCCTGATATTTCAATTTTGGTTGCCCAAAACTGCATTTTTTCTTGTTTAACAGCAACTGATTCTCCTTTAGTTGCTGCAAGACCAGCTCCAAGTGCTGTAAATGCTCTTGTCTGCTGCTACTGTACACGAGTATGTCATCAAAGAATACCAACACGAATTTCCTCAAGAATGGACAAAATACCTCATTCATTAGTGCTTGGAAAGTGGAGGGTGCGTTGGTTAACCCAAAAGGCATTACCAAGAACTTGTAATGCCCTTCATGAGTGCGAAATGCCGTTTTGAAGACATCCTCTTCCCTCATCCTGATTTGGTGATAACTTGACTTTGGGTTTAACTTGGAGAAAATCACTGTCCCTCCCAGCTCGTCCAGCAGCTCGTCTATAGCTGGAATGGAAAACTTGTCCGGCACAACCACCTTGTTCAAGGCTCAGTAATCAACACAGAACTGCCATCCTCCATCCTTCTTTTTAACCAATATAATAGGGCTAGAAAACGGACTTGTACTATGCCTTATAACCCCAGCTGCCAGCATTTCAGCTACCACTTTCGCAACCTGATTTTTCGTGGATACCTATAAAGTCTTATGTTAGGTACTGGAGCTCCTTCTTTCAGCCTTATAGCATGATCCTGCACCTTGGAAGGAGGTAGACCATGGGGCTCCTTGAAAAGGTCTTGAAACTTCTCCAGGACATGCTGCAGTTCCTCCTAGTCAGCAGGGTCCACTTGCTGCCTAGCTTCCTGGGTCGTCATTTCCACATAAAATCCTTCTCCCTCATTATATAGAGCTTTCATCATAGATTTTAAGGAGGCTGCCGACCTAGATAGTGAGGAATCTCCTTGTAACATGACTAGCCTTCCCTTTTGACAAGAATCTCATTGTTAGTTCCTTAAAATTGGCTTTGATCTCACCCAATCCCTCCAACCATTCCAGCCCGAGCACAACATCCACTCCCCCCAACTCAAATAGGAAGTAGTCAACTGTAATGTTGAATCCCTGCACTAACATATTCACCCCTTTACACACTCCCTGGCACCGAATTTGATACCCGTCACCTACCTCCATATATTCTGGTGTCCCTGCCGAGGGCAGATTAAGCTCCTTCACTATCCTCCTATCAATGAAATTACTCGAAGCTCCACAATCTACCAGTATAACTACCTTCCTTCCTTGTATCTCGCCCCACAACTTGAGTGATTTCTTTTGAAGTTAGCCCCATTATACTATTCATTCGACAGCTGCAATGCCTTGTCTCCTCTCACTATCGTCCCTCTCTTCTTCAATTTCATCCTCAGGTTCCTCCTTCCTGGGATGCCAATTCCTCCTCCGTGCCCAAGCAGTAGCACATTAAGCTGTCTAAATTTACAGACGTGCTCTGGTCCTGAATTTCTCATCACATCAGAAACATAACACTTTCCTTCTTTTCTCCTGCATTTTCTGCTTCGGTGAGTCTCCTAAAATCTGGTAGCCCTCTTTGGGTAACTACTCCCTTCAGCAGAGCGTGCTTCTACAGGTTTCTGCCCCATGAGTCCAACCTTGGAAGCAGTTGTGAGATAAGAATTCCCTCGGGAGGCAGATTCATAATTCGAATGTGGTTTAGCCCCTACTTCTACAGCAGCTATTCTGCTGGAGAAATAAGGTCGAATAATCCCTTTTGAGCTCATTCGCCCTTTTCCTCTTCCCACAACAGTATCTCTTTCTTCCACTAGTAGGGCCAAGTCCATCAGCTTAGCTAAGGTTTCCACCCGGTGAAGCTTCATTTCTGCTCTCCTTCCTTCAAGCCATTGAGGAATATTTTCCTTCAGCATGCTCACATCAGCTAATGCTAACGGTACCATGAGTAGCTCAAACTGCTCCCTATACTCCATGACCGAGCTTGACTGGTGGAGTCCCAGCAACAGCTCATACGGGTTTTGAGCTAAAGAGGGCTGAAACCTCCTCACCACAGCTACTTTGAACTCTGTCCATCTTGCTTGTGGATTGCGGGTTTCCTACCAAGAAAATTAGTTCAGCGCCTTCCTTTCCATGGCTATCATCACTGCATCTAACTTCTCATGATCTTCCAAGGAATTCACCTGGAAATACCTCTCTATCTTATTCACTCAGCCAAAAGTATCATCTCCTGAAAATACTGGTATCTCTAACCTCTTTCTCTTTCTTCCAATGGTGAGTTTCGAGTGGGTCCTGTGATAGTCCCACTGGAGCCTGCCCCTCCCTGCAACACTTCCTCCCCTTCTTCCTCTGTCACTAAGCCCGTTTGCCTTCTGGGTAGCATGGTGTCTTTCCTTTTCATCCACTGCAGCATCTGCTGATGGACTTACTCTATTCGGTTTATTTGAGCTCCCCTTTCCTCCCTATCTTGCCGGGCCTCAATCCTCTCCTGCTAAGTCTCCATTCTCAACCTGTCAATGTCGTTCCTCAACTACTCCATTCCTTTCTCTAACGTCTCCACTCGATTTTCCATTTTAGGCCTCACCATTCAGAGCTCCCTGGATCGGGAGCTCTGATACCACTTTGTTAGGAACTTACTTCTGGAATCATAAACTGGAAATAGACCCCTGGATTACAGAGTGTTTAATCGAAGAAAAATGAAAATCTGGAAAGGAAATACATAGAAAGAAAGTGACCACCCAAGCTTTCGAGAGGCTTGGTCTCTCCCCACTCCCAACAGACTCCAAAATTGATCCCCCCCTTCTCCCTAGCTCCTCTCCCCAATATATATATATATTCTGTTAACCGCCTCCTTTACTGGCGCTCCACCTGCACTCTCTCTCCTTCTCTCTCATAGCCAGCTCAGTGGTTGGTTATGCAGCCTGCATTCTGTCTCCACTGGCCTCTTCCACTTCTTCTTTCTCCCCCTGCCACGTCAGCTTTCTGTTATGCAGTCCACACTGACTTGTTTCTCCTGCATTGCTATTCTGTTGAGGTGATTCATTTACTTCCTTCCCTACAGTTCCTTCGTGTAACAACCCTTTTTTCCCTCTAAATCTGTTTCTGAGGTATACTTTCCTAATGGGGGGTCTAACAGCTTTCACTTCTTTCATTAAGTACAAATAATCTTGGTAGCAATTCATTTAATGACTGGGAGTTTTTGAAGTCTTTGATAAACTGTAGTCAGCTGGATACCTTTGATATAAGTACAATAATTTTGGAGGTCCTACCCAATTTCATATGCAACTTGTCCACCCAACCCAGACTATATCTTGGTGGTAATCGGATATCAGGAAAAATTCCTATAGAATTAGGAAATCTCATTGACTTAATTGGTTTGGGCATGGCATTTAACTACATGAGATAATTCCAGCTACTTTTGGTAAGTTTCAGAAGATGCAACTATTAACTTTGGCGAGAAATAAATTGTCAGGAAAAATGCCATCTTCCATAGGCAATCTCAGTCAGTTGTTTAATCTGGATTTATCACAGAACATGTTAATTGGAAATATTCCTTCAACTATTAGAAATTGCAGAAATTTACAATGGCTAGACCTTTCACAAAACAATCTTAGTGGAGCTATACCATCATAGTTTATTGGACTTTCCTCTTTATCAATCCTACTTAAGGCATCACATAACTCATTAAGCAATAGTCTGCCTGCCGAGGTGGGCATGCTAAAAAATATTGATAGGCTAGATGTGTCAGAAAACTATCTCTTTGGTGGGATTCCTGAAACAATTGGAGAATGCATACGCTTGCAGTACCTTTATTCACTGGGGAATTCCTTCCATGGAATCATACCACCTTTGGCTTCATTGAAAGGTCTTCGACATTAGACCAATCACGAAACAACTTGTTTGGATTAATTCCAGAAGGTCTACAAAACATTTTTGTTCTAGAATACTTCAATGCTTTGTTAACATGTTGGAGGGTGAGGTGCCAACAAATGGTGTCTTCCGCAATGCAAGTGCAATTTCAGTGATTAGCAATAGCAAGCTTTGCGGTGGGGTATCAGAATTACATCTACCACCTTGCCCTTTGAAAGCTATGAGACAAAGAAAACACCTTCATGTCAAGTTGACAGTGGTGATAATCTGTTTGGTTGTATTTCTTCTTCCATTGTCATGTATTCTTACTATCTATCAGACAAGGAAAAGACACAAAAAATCATCTGCCAATTCAATAATTGACCAACTTCCTAAGGTATCATACCAAACCTACACCATGCAACTGATGGGTTCTCGACTAGGAACTTGATAGGAATCGAAAGTTTTGGCTCTGTGTATAAAAGATGTCTCAATTCAGAAGAAAGAGTTGTCAGTAGGCATCCAGCAAGACTTTCGTAAATCTAATTTAGTGGAAGTCAAATTTGTAGTCACTGTCCCTTTACTTTGGTGACTAATACATTCTTTTGGTTGATAGCTATACTCTTATGAAAATTTTTCTGAATCATTAACAATTTTAGAGTTTCTGAGTTGGTGAGTATACATTGAAACCATCTTTCCTAGGATGTTTATTTAGTCTTATTTTTTTCTTGATGGAATATTTCAAACTAGTTTTTTGAGATCCATAATGTGAATAATAGAAGATGGGAAAAAGATAAAGTTAACTATTGGGAGTGATAGACATAAGCTTCGATCAGCTGGTGAAAGATCTAATGTTTTCATGCATGGTTATTGAAGGAAAATCAAGTTTATACCACAAATTTAAGCATAGCTAAAACCCCTACCCCTACACTTTTATAATGATATATTTCTATTTGATTATGTGCCCGATCTTAATCTTAATAATTGATTGAGTAATCTATAATTGATTGGGTTGGTGAGTTAAATAACATGTATCTAATTGTTAAAACGATTATTTGAGTGATTGATTCAATTAGCTCTAATTACTTGATTTCATCTACACTTTTATTTGCTGAATATCTCCTATTAAATGTGTGATCAATTAGGCATTTATCAAGATAAATTTGAATTTCAAATTACTTGTTTAAGAACAATTTCTTGCAACGCTTGATAGATAAAAGTAGCACCTATTTTGATCACCTACTGGACCAAAGTAGCGTCCACTAGTGCATTCTAGACCATATAAACCATATTGTCTAAGACACTCAAGGGTATATTGGACCATGCGTTTCTTTAAATATTCTTTTAAAATCAGGAGATTGAGTGGTAAATGAATAGGGGTGATGCAATAAACATGAATGATCATTGAATTTGGGTTAAACTCTATTGACCTCGAAAGCAAGTATGGTAGAAAATTTTTTCCTTTTATGTGACATACCTCAAACTTCCATTAAGAAATCCAATTTGTCCATCTGAGAAGCTGAGGATTTGGGATTTTTTTCATTTTGAAATTCAACATCTTAGGAAATGAGGACATATCCATCTCAATGAGGTAATTGTGACCAATAAGATCAAATTCAAATTTCTCAATAGGTCTTTTGACTACCAATATCTTTTTGAAAGTGGATTGATATAATGAAATTCTGAATCGTTGAATTTTCCAGTTTTATATCCACAATTGATATGCAATTGTCTTTTTCTTCAATCAAGATTGCACCCTAGTATTAATCACTAGCATCTATTTGTAGAATTCTTTTTTCGTTGGAAGGAATTTGCAATAAAGGAAGATTCTCAACACTTTTCTTTAAAGCTTGAGTTGTTTGTTATGAACTTGAGACTAACGTGGAAGGTTCTTTGAAAGAAGTTGGCTAGGAGTGATCTGTGTTTGGCTATTTTTGGAACAAAATCTTTCATATGATTGACTAAGCCAAAAAACTATTGAATTTGCTTAGCACTCAAATCTGCTTCTAGAAATTCTTGAATTTTTAAAGAAATATGAGGCTGGAGCACAATTTTTCAATCCATTACAACTAGCCCAAAAAAATCTATTGACTATTTTCTAATTTACATTTTCTTTTGTGACAGCATAATTCTATATATATTTGGATAAGAGAGTGAAAATGATTGGCTGCATGGTCTTTAATAGTTGAAGAGAATAAAAGAATATCATCTATGTAGTTAATATTGAATGAAGTATGGACTCAGATTTTTGTCATAGTCTTTCGAAATTCTGATGGTGCAATTTTCAATCCAAGTGGCATGACAGTCCATTGATAATGAAAATTTAGAATGCAAAATGCTGTTTTGTACCTCTCCTCTAGAACAACTCCAAGTTGCCAAAATCCTACTTTCAGATCAAACTTAGAGAAAATTTTTGCTTTCAGAAGCTTTTGCAATAGAACTTCTCTCCTTGGTAAAGGAAACTTGATATCAGCGAGGAAGACATTTAATGGCTTGTAATTAATCACAAGCCTTAATTTTCCTCTAACTTTCCTAGGTTGATACAGAAAGCTTCACATGCCCAGAGGGAATTTGTTTCTCCAATAAAGCCTTGATTCTTTAACTGTTGCAATTCATCCCAAAATGAGTGGCTTTTTTTAGATTTATATCCTCATTTTTCTTGGAAGGCAATTTGATGAAGAATTCTGAATTGAGCCATGAAGGATGATTGGATTTCTTTTGGAATTATTCATGAGATTCTGCACAAGAGTTTTTTACCATTGACTTCATGTAACCTTCAAAGGCTTGGATAGTGAATAGTTTCAGAATGTTTGTCCATGGCAGGAAATAATTTATTCTTTAAAGGCCTTCAGGAAATCATTGGACCTTTTGAATAATATCGAACCCAATAAGACCATTTTTTTCTTCTGAGTTTCGTGCCATAAAATTGAGTAAATCTATAGTTTGGTCTTTGAAAAATTCGTAGCATAACACTTTGGTCCCTGTATGATAAATTGTTTACTAGTTAATCCCTATATTATTAGACATCCAAACAAGATAATCCCTTTATTAATAACATCTGTTATGTGCTAACAGAAATTCCAATTTGGATTGTTACATGTTGAGTGATCTCTTTGTGGCCAAAACATAGCGTTTCAGTAGGTGTCACTAACTCAGCCTTAAATTTTTATATTAAACCTGTAACCCTAACCCCTAAAACAATTTGCCCTTCTTCCTTGCAGAATGACGCTTATGGACCAAAAAGAACAAAAAAATTCTATTTTCCATAAAAGATTCTCCACCCATTTCTCAAAATATGCTTATGGTCCCTTTTCCTGTATACTCTGTTGAATGGGTTATGTGTAGACCATGGCAAGGTTGTGTGGGGTCCATAGTTAGGTTATTCTTTTGTTTTTCTGTAAATAAAATACTGATTGTCTATTTTTTTAATAAAATAGTAAAGCTTTTGTGTTTGTTTTTTTGTAACCTACTGTGCATAATATCAGACAAAGTGGACATTATGTTACATCATGGTGGGTTTTTAGTATGGGATGGGTAGGAAATTGACTACATTTCAACCCTTGTCATTAAGTCTTTCTTTAAGGAACATTATTGTTATATTGAGAAAAGTTATGCATGTAGCGTTTGTTTTGATAGTGAATTGATCTAATTTTCATTAATTTAAGTCTTTTTAGTATTGATTTCTTAATTGTTTCTTCCTAGCATACTTTTTGTTTCTTTGTGATATTTTTTAGGGTTTAGAGATGTTTTGAGGTAATTCTTTTGAAGAAAAGATGGCTTGATGGGCTTGGAGTCAAGTTTTAAGTGTTTAATCTCGTGTAATCTGACCTTTGCGAAGTAATTTAATAATATCTTAAGTTACAATGGTTGAAATCACGTGATTTCAAAGCCTGTGGTTATATAAGACATGGTGCTTCAACTTTTGTCTTCAAGTCAAGTGTAATTCTGCTTCCAGAGAGCTACACAACTAGGAGAAAAATTATACGACCCAAGTAATTAGTCAAAAAGGAATTTGAAATAGTTTTAAACACTAATTGGGCCTCGGTTTTTAGGGTTTTGATGCTTACAGACACCTAATCCTAATGGAAGAGACATGCTACAATAAAAAGGTTTACTTTTAAAGAGACTTGAGAGACAATTAAGGTACAACAAGAGAAGCTATCAAGCATACAAGCAAGAAGAGATTGAAGACTTGAATATTGAATATCTTTTCCTCTTTTCTTTTTCTACTCTTTCTTTTTGTTTTGTTTTGTTCTTGATTGTGGAACTTATTTGGTTTTTAGTTATATTTTCTTTTTATTAGCATAAACTAATTTAATTTTGTTTTCTAGGATTGCAATTGAACCCACATGTAGTTTGGATCTTTTGATTTCTTTCTTTTTTATTTCAATGCTTTTTGATTTGTTTATTTCATATTGATCTTAATGCTTCTAATTGCTTGATTACCAATTAGATTGAATAGGTAAATTTGAATTGAACATGGGAAAGAAAATTTAAGCTTAAGCCATAGATGAAATAACATATGTTTAAGACATTTGGGCATTGAATGAATTGATTCGTTCGTAAGAAAGGAATATACTTACAAACCATATGTAATCATGATTAGAGCTTGATTTTAATGCTTTCTTCTTATCTTTGTTCTCGTTAGAATATAGGAAATAGAATAAGAGGGATAGTTTTATATGACCATCGGGAGATGCATATGAAAGACTTAAACCCCTAGGGTAACATCTCACGATCATTGGATAAGTTAAGAAAGAATTAAGGGATTCCAAATGAAGTGTTTAGAGAAATTGCAATCTAGGCTTATTTACATTTATTTCTTGGTTTTTATTATGCTTTTGTTATTTTTTTGCGTTTAATTTTCTTTGCATTTATTTAATTATTCAATTTGCTTGGATAAGATTTGGCTGGGATAATTTTAGTACTTAGTATTAATAGATACAATTCTTTGTGAGAACAATTTTTATTCATCACTTTATTACTTGTTGCGATATATGCACTTGCGTGGTTAAATCCGACGAGACAATTGTTATGATTATTATGCATCATTTGAAAAGTGTCACTGGGTTGTCCCTGGGGTATCATTGGAAGATGGATTAATGCCATTTAATAATGATACTAACACACTTAATTTAATGGAGTATGCTGTAACTGCAAATGAAATAGAAATATTGTTAGGAACCTCCCTTGAACGAAACAACACCTGGGAATTAAAGCCCAGATTTTACAGAAAACACACTGCTAAACTGGCAGAAAATACACTGCTGAACTGACAGCAAACACACTGCTAAAACTGACAGAAAACTATAAGGAACAAACTGGAAAAACAGAAGGAAAATTACACGGAATGATCAAGGTTCCAAGCTTTCGAGAGGCTTGGTCTCTCCCTCACAATCCTGACTCCAGAAAAATCTCTCTCCCCCCTCCTCCACGAAATTGCCAGCCTTTTACATCTTCTGCATCCCCCCAGAACTGTAACTGCTCCACTATCCATAACTGCCAGCCATCTTCTGCATTCCCCCAGAACTGTAACTGCTCCACTATCCATAACTGCCAGCCATCACTCATTCATAACCGCCCCACACTACCTGTTCCACTTCTTCTGCCACTTCTTCTTCATTGCTTTTCTGCTGTTCTTCCGTAACTGCCTCCACTTCCCCATGTAGTCCCTTTTTTTTCTCTCTAACTCTCCTTCTCCGGTACACCTTCTTAATGGGGGGTTTAACAATACTTCCCCCCAAAAGTTTCACCTTGTCCTCAAGGTGAAATTCAGGGAAGCTTTCTTGAATGGTGAGAAAGGGTTCCCATGTGCTCTCAAAAATCTGGCAAGTCCTCCCATTTAATTAACACTTCCAGCTCCCTATTTGATGTTGTCCTGACATTGAGCACAGCCGCCGGGTATACTTTCAGTTCCCACTCCTCTGTTAATCCTTTGGGCAAGGGTTGCTGGTTCACTACCTCTGCTGTTGATTTTTTTAGTAATGACACGTGAAAAACCGGATGTATACTGGTATAGTCGGGGAGGTATAGCCTATAGGCAACTTGCCCCACTCTTTCTATCACCTTGTAAGGGCCGTAAAATCTCGGACTTAGCTTCTCATTGGTCTTCCTTGCAAGAGACTTAAATCGGTAGGGTCGTATCTTTAAGTAAACATAATCTCCCGGTTGGTAAGTGACATCCCTCCTCTTCTTATCTGCTTGCGACTTCATCTTGTTCTGTGCCATTGCTAGATTATCCTTCAGCTCGTCCAAGATCATGTTTCTTTCTGCAATTAACTGGTTAACCCCTTCCACCACAGATAAATCTTCCGGTTGCCTTAGCAAAACAGGTAGGTCCCTCCCATATAATGCCTTAAAAGGAGACATTTTAATAGAACTATTGTAATTGGTGTTAAACCAGAATTCCGCCCAATTAAGCCACTTAGGCCACTGCTTAGGCTTATTCCCCACAAAGCATCTGAGATAAGTCTCAAGACACTTGTTCACCACTTCTGTTTGACCATCAGATTGCGGATGATAGGCTGAGCTGAGTTTGAGGGTTGTTCCAGATAGCTTAAACAGATCTGTCCAAAACTGACTGATAAACACTCGGTCTCTATCTGAAACTATTGAAGTGGGGAACCCGTGTAACCTCACTATCTCCTTCACAAATACTTCAGCCACCTCCTTGGCTGAAAATGGATGACACAAGGGAATGAAGTGGGCGTATTTAGTGAGTCTGTCCACAATCACCATGATAGTGTCTGTGCCATGTGACTTAGGCAATCCCCCAACAAAGTCCATAGAAATATCACTCCACACTTGAGTTGGGATCAATACGGCTGCAGCAAACCAGCCGGAGACAATGCCTGATATTTGTTCCTTTGACAGATATCACAGGCTGCCACAAAACTCTTGATATCTCCCTTCATGCCTTCCCAGTATAGCAGCCCAGCTATCCTTTTATATGTCCTAAAGAAACCCGAATGTCCTCCAAAAGGGGTTGCATGGAATTCCTGCAAGATTGCAGGTATCCTTCCCGAATTTCTGGATAAAACCAATCGCCCCTTATAGTATAAACGGTTCCCCTTCGCCATATATCCCGGATGAGCCTCCTGATCTGTCAACAAATCTTGCAAAATGGTTTTTAGCCTGTTGTCGTTTTGTACCTCTTCTGCCCATTGCTCGGAATCTGTCATGTGAAAAGTGGAAATGGCACAGAATTCTTCTCTTCTAGATTGAGCATCTGCAGCTTTATTCTCCCCTCCAGGTTTGTACTGCACTTCAAAGTCAAACCCCATCAACTTTGAGGTCCACTTCTGCTGTTCCTCACCCATTAGTCTTTGCTCAGTCAAGTATTTCAGGCTTTTCTGATCTGTCCGTATCACGAAATGCCTCCCCATCACATAATGTCTCCATTTCTTGACTGCCAACACCACTGCCATCAACTCTCTTTCGTATACTGATTTCTGTTGTGCCCTGCTTGACAAGGCTTGGCTGAGATATGCAATCGGTTTCCCTTCTTGCATCAGCACAGCTCCCAACCCTTTTCCTGACGCATCTGTCTCCACCACGAATGTCTTAGAAAAGTCTGGCACGGCTAACATGGGAAGAATCTCCATGGCTGACTTCAACTTTTCAAAAAGCCAACTGTGCTTCTTCATTCCACTCAAACCCGTCCTTCTTGAGCAGCTGAGTTAACGGCCGGGTTATCTTGCCATAGTCTTTTACAAATCTTCTATAGTACCCTGTCAACCGTAAGAATCCACGGAGTCCTTTAACATCCTTGGGTCTCTGCCAACGGGTCATGCCTTCAATCTTTGCGGGGTCAGCTTGGACCCCCTCAGCTGAGATGATGTGACCCAAATACTCCAGTTTTGGCTGCCCAAAGCTGCATTTCTTCTTGTTTAACAGCAGCTGATTTTCCCTCAGTTTCTGCAAGACCCTCTCCAAGTGCTGTAAATGCTCTTCTCTACTCTTACTGTATATGAGTATGTCATCAAAAAAACACTAATACGAATTTCCTAAAAAATGGGCGGAATACCTCATTCATTAATGCTTGAAATGTGGAGGGTGCGTTGGTCAACCCGAAAGGCATCACCAAAAACTCGTAGTGCCCTTCATGAGTACGGAATGCTGTCTTGAAAAACATCCTCTTCTCTCATTCTGATTTGATGATACCCTGACTTCAAATCCAGCTTGGAGAAAATCACTGCCCCTCCTAACTCATCTAGCAGCTCGTCTATGGCAGGGATGGGAAACTTGTCCGGTACCACTACTTTGTTCAAAAATCCACACAAAACCGCCATCCTCCATCCTTCTTTTTTACCAAAATAATAGGACTGGAAAATGGACTAGTACTAGGCCTTATAACTCCAGCTGCTAGCATTTCAGCTACTACCTTCTCAATTTCATTTTTCTGATAGTGCGGGTACCTATAAGGTCTGATGTTGGGTATGGAGGACCATTCCTTCAGCCGCCGTATGGCATGATCCTGGCTTCTGGAAGGTGGCAGCCCATGGGGTTCTTTGAAAAGGTCCCCAAACTTCTCCAGAATCTGATGCAGCTCTTCCCACTCTTCAGTTTCGGTCTGCTGCCTAACTTCCTGCGTTTTCAACTCCACATAAAATCCTTCTCCCTCATTGTACAGAGCCTTTACCATAGATTTTTAATGACGCTGCAGATCTAGACAGAGAGGAATCTCCCTGTAATGTGACTGGCCTCCCTTTGGACAAGAACTTCATTGTGAGCTCCTTGAAGTTGGCTTTGATCTCACCCAATCCCTCTAACCAATCCAGTCTGAGTACAATATCCGCTCCTCCCAACTCAAACCGGAAATAGTCAGCTGTAATGTTGAATCCTTGCACCCGCATATTCACCCCTTTGCACACCCCATGGCACCTAATTTGATGCCCATCACCCACTTCTACTATGTATTCAACTGTTTCTGTCAAAGGCAAATGGAGTTCTTCAACTATCCTCCTATCTATAAAGTTACTCGAAGCTCCACAATCCACAAGAACAACTACCTTCTTTTCCTTGTATCTCTCCCTATAGTTTGAGCGATTTTTTTGGAGGTTAACCCCATTATACTATTTATTGACAGCTGTAAGGCCCGGTCCTCCCCTTCATTCCCCTTTTCTTCTTCAGTTTTTTCCTCAGGTTCCTCTTCCTCCAGATATTCCACCTCCTCCTCATTGCCTAGCAGTAGCACGTTGAGCTGTTTGAATTTGCATATGTGCTCCGGTCCAAACTTCTCATCACATTTGAAACATAATCCCTTCCTCCTCTTCTCCTGCAATTCAGCTTCAGAGAGTTTCTTGAAGCCTGCAGTCTTCTTCGGATAGCTACTCCCCTCCACGTATCGTGCCTCTACTGACTTCTGCCCCATAAGCCCAGTTCTGGAGGCAGCTGTCGTGTAGGAATTCCCTCTGGAGGTAGAATCATAATTTGAGTATGATTTAGTTCCCATTTCGACAGTGGCTGTTCTGCCCACAGAGTAAGGCCGGCTGCTTGCCTTTGAGCTCAACCCTCCTCTGTCTCTTCCCACCACAGAATTCCTCTCCTCCACCAGCAGAGACAAATCCATTAGTTCTGCTAAGGTTTCCACCCCGTGCAGCTTCATTTCTGCCCTCACTTCTTCCTTCAGACCATTAAGAAATATTCCCTTCAGCAGATTCTCATCAGTTATTGCTAACGGCACCGTGAGAAGCTCAAACTGCTCCCTATACTCCATGACCGAGCTAGACTGATGGAGTCCCAGCAACAGCTCAAATGGATTTTGAGATAAAGAAGGTTGGAACCTCCTCACTACTGCTGTTTTGAACTCTTCCCAACTTGCTCTGGAATTTCGAGTTTCCCACCAGGAAAACCAGTTCAATGCCTTCCCCTCCATGGCCACCATCACTGCTTCTAGCTTCTCGTGATCTTCCAATGAATTCACCTGGAAGTACCTCTCAATTTTGTTCACCCAGCCGAAGGCATCATCTCCCGAAAATACGAGTACCTCCAACTTCCTCCCTCTTTCTTCCAAGTTCCAGCCTCGTGTGGGTCTTGTGATAGTCCCACTAGAGCCTATCCTGCCCTGCAGCATCTCCTCTCCTTCTTCCTCTATCACCGCACCAGCCGGCCCTCTAGGTAGCATCGGGTCTTTCCCTTTCATCCACTGTAACATCTGCTGTTGCATCTGCTCTATACGGTTTATTTGGGCTCCCCTTTCGTCTCTGTCCTGCCTTGCTTCCATTCTCTCCTGCTGAGTCTCCACTCTCAGCCTGTCAACGTCACCTCTCAACTGCTCCATTCCCTTCTCCAGCACCTCCACCCTGTTTTCCATTTTAGATCTCACCATTCACAGCCCCCAGGATCGGGAGCTCTGATACCAAATTGTTAGGAACCTCCCTTGAACGAAAACAACACCTGGGAATTAAAAGCCTAGATTTTACAGAAAACACACTGCTAAATTGGCATTGGCAGAAAATACACTGCTGAACTGACAGAAAACTATAAGGAACAAACTGGAAAAACAGAAGGAAAATTACACGGAATGACCAAGGTTCCAAGCTTTCGAGAGGCTTGGTCTCTCCCTCACAATCCTGACTCCAGAAATCTCTCTCCCCCCTCCTCCACGAAATTGCCAGCCTTTTACATCTTCTGCATCCCCCCAGAACTGTAACTGCTCCACTATCCATACTGCCAGCCATCTTCTGCATTCCCCCAGAACTGTAACTGCTCCACTATCCATAACTGCCAGCCATCACTCATTCATAACCGCCCCACACTGCCTGTTCCACTTCTTCTGCCACTTCTTCTTCATTGCTTTTCTGCTGTTCTTCCGTAACTGCCTCCACTTCCCCATGTAGTCCCTTTTTTTTCTCTCTAACTCTCCTTCTCCGGTACACCTTCTTAATGGGGGGTTTAACAAATATATTTTGAGAATTGTGTGATACATGCTATCAAACATGAAGGTAAAGGTCCAAGATTAGAAGGCATTAAGGAAGAAGACAGTGATGATGTTGCTGTAGGTGTTTGTGAGGAAGAAGTTAGTGATGATGATGTGTAAGTAATTAAAGTAGATAAGATTGTCTAACTACATTTGGTGATTGATGAGAATAGTAAGAATAATAGTAGTCCATCTTAAAATTGGGAGGGTGATAAGAATGAGGACATACAAGGTACTAAGGTGGTAATAATAGTCATAAGGATGAGATGGTTCTTGGTGAGCAACCGTTGCAGGTTCTGTCTTAAGTGGGTGTATATGCAGGATAGGGAGGGTGAGGGTAAGGGTGTTAATGCAGACTTTGAGGGTGTTATTGTCAATGATGATATTGGAGGTGAAACAACTGAAAGTGAGTATGATGATAGTATAGATGATGATACATATAAGCCAGGGCATGAAGTTTTGGAAAACACAGATGATGTGTGGACCTTGTCCCAATCACACTAATGAGAAATAAAAGATTGAGTCAATATAGGAGGATAAGTGCTGATTAAACTAGTGATCACAATATTGATGAACAAAGGAATAAGCATAGGATAGATGAAAGGATTGACCAAATGTTTGAACCTAGAAAAAGAAAAAGGGCTAACATTAATCCCCAGCACCCTTTTATGCATGCACCAGAGGATGATTACCTCTTTGAAATCTGTTAAGATCCTTACGTGTCATTTGATGAGGATAATGACTCTAGAGCTGTTGTTTATCCTCAATTTCATGTTGGTGCAGGTTTTGGAGAGATTACTCTAGTTGGGTTTGAAATTCCCAATTTTTGATGTTTATAAGGAGGTTATAAGGAATTACAATGTTGAGTTGGCAAGGGAGTAAAGGTTTGCGAAAAATGACAAGGTGAGAGCAATAGCAAGATACAAGAAATATGATTATCCTTGGAAAGTGCAATGTTCACGCAGTAGCAAAACAATTAAGACTATGTTAGATAATCACACTTGCAGTAGAGGATTTAAGAATACAAAAATCTTATAGGAATTGGCTTGGGAAATAGATGGTGACAGAGATAAAGAGTCACCCCTATTTGACTGCACATGATGCACACAGTTTTGTGAAGAAAGAATATAAGGGTTCATTGCAATGATATGAAAATTTATAGAGCCATGATAATATTTAGAGAACTAGTTAAGGGTTCATAAAAAAAACCAATATGCTAGAATCAGGGACTACGCTGAAGAATTATTAAGAACAAATCTTGGATCAACTATGAAGATAAATATTCATCCAGAAACCCCAATAACTGTAACTCCCACCTTTGACAGATTCTATCGTTGCTTAAAGGCTTGTAGAAAAGGTTTCATTAGTGGTTATAGACCCTTGATTGGGTTGGATGGTTGTTATCTAAAGGGATATTATTGAGGTCAGTTATTGACAGCTGCTGGGTTGGATAGGAATAATGCATATTATGTAATTGCATATGCTATAGTGGACATGGAGACCAAAGACGTAATAAAGTGGTTTTTGCAACTATTAATGGAAGATATTGAAGATTATAGAGAGCATGAGTTGGAATTCATCACTAATTAGCAGAAAGTTAGTGATTGTTGTTCATATTTTTGGTTTTTGTTTCTTCATTTGTGTTATGTTTCTATTTTAAGTGTTTGTCTTATATGTTAATGCAAGGTTTATTGCCTGTAATAGAAGAAGTAATACCTGGAGTGAGGCATAGATTTTATGTGAGACATGTATGGAGTAATTTTTACAAGGCCTTTAAGAACAAAGATTTGAGGGACATGGTCTAGGAAATTGTTAGATCAACCATTATGGAGGAATTCTAAGACAAAATGATGGGTTTAAAAAAGAAGTCAAAAAATGTTTGGAAATGGCTAAGCAGATTACCCCCTGAGCATTGCATAAAGGTTGGATTTTTAAATTTTCACAAAATGTGATAATCAATTGAACAAACAGTTGTGAGCAATTTAATGGGGGTAATTGTTAAGTATAGAGGGAAACCCAAAGGCTCAAAGTAGGTTGGAGGGCTATAGAAAGATAAGTAAGTATTGAACTCCTTCTTGGACCTGTGATGTTTCAAGGTATAAGTTTGAGTTGTCATTCCACCAAGAAAATGTAAAGTGGACCTAGGTGAGGTATGTTGCTCTTGCAAGCTTTGGAATCTTTTTGGGATTCCTTGTATGCATGCCATTACAGCCTTGTCTTACAACAATCTTAAACCAGAAGATTATATGTACCCTTGGTATTCCATGAAGACTTACCACAAAATGTATGAGTATCAAATTTAGCCTGTAGCAAGTCCAAAATACTGGATAAAGACAAACATGGAGAAAATTGGCTGTCGACTATTCAAAAGATGAGCAGGTAGAGTTAAGAAACAGAGGAGGAAGGATAATGGTTAACCCTCGAATCCTTACATGTTGAAAAGGAAATATAGAGAAGTTAAATTCTCCAAGTGTAATAGGACATGTTACAACTCAAGGACTTGCAGAGGGCCCCAGAAATAGGAAAGCAAAGAAAAAAAACAAAGAAATCCTTGCAGTAGATTCAGTCAAATAGAGATGCAAATAAATGAAGGAGCAGCAACATCTCAGCCATCCTTGTCCCAAGAATCGTAAGGAAGTATACTAGATCAACCACCATAGGTACAGGGTCGGATTCTTTTTCCTAATTTAACTGGTTTTCAATTTCAAATGTGGTCCTAAAAATAAACTTGGCTTCCATTACAGGCTAATGTGCTTCATTCAAGAAGTGGAGTTGGAGTGGCAACTTTTAAAGGACCTAATTTCAGGCCACCAGCACCCTTCACACCACAGTTGCCTCAAACCACTCAACCAACCCAAGGCTTGCCAGGAGTTATTCTCACAGCTAATTTTAACTAGAGAGGCAGACCTTGTGTCACAAGAGAAACACTTCAGGTAGCAAGTGTAGCCACTTCTAGGAGGTTTTCTTCAATAATTTCTTCCCAGGCCTTATCAAGTGGAGTGCAAAATAATGAAGCTACAGGCTCTGCCACAAATTGATACACCCTCATCTATTTTGGTCATATCCACCATGTGAGTTTCACACTTTTTAAGTAGTGAAGAATCTGTTTATGTATTTTGGTCCCACCTATGCTATTTTTGTACTTTGGTTGTAAGTACCATTATTTTGGTTCTAATGAACAATATTTTGGTTGTACATGGAAGTATTATAGGTGTACATGGCAGTGTTTTGGCTATAATTACAAGTATTTTGAGTACATAATACAAGTTATTGTTATTTTCATCAATGGAAGTTCTACTTTTAGGAAACATTTGATATATTTATCATTTTGTTAACATTTCTTTAGTCATTTGAAGGTAATTGTTGTAGTCTAAATTGAGGATAAGTCAAGAATAAATCATTAGACAAAGAAATTGGTGAAAACCAATTTTAATTTCATTACTCAAATGCTTACATGCATACATCCAACTAAAATACAAGCATCACACCATTTTTGCATTCAAAATACACCACTTATATGCTAAACAACCATGCATGCTAGATCCCTACTTACATTTGGAAAAGAAACGGTGCTTCCACTTGAGGTGCAGCACCAGCCTTTCAGAAGAGGAATTCGATCTCCCGTTTTCCTTAAATGTGAGCGGCAAAGCTCTTGATTGATCAACGCGAGTGAACTGTGCTTAGATGGTTCACGCTTTTTTAATGTCTTTTTTATGGTTATGCTGGCCCAAAAAGACAAGGGCCAGTGAGCAAGGCTGTTAAAGTTGATCACTAAGCGAACCAGCACTTCTTTCCTTCTTCATTGTAGAAGAACTTCCTGAACTGACCGAAAAGAAGGATTGTCTCCCTTCTCGGAGAACCTTCAAACTTATATGCTAAACAAACCATGCTAATCATAAGCAAGAACATCAATATCCCACCAATTAGTTTCCATTTTTTCACTTTTTTCTCATATAGAAAAAAAAAATTCATCTTAAGGTTAGTAACAGATTTCTTATCATAGTTGCAGAGCTAAATGCTAGTAGCATCGCTCTCGTTATCCACCGACTTGAATAAACCACACATACACTTTTCATCCTTGTGCAGAGGACATTTCATAAACTAATGCCTATAGTTATTTCAAGTCTTGGCAGTGTATACCTGAACCTTCAAGCCATATTCATAAATTACAATTGCTTTTCCCACTTGTGATGATGAGCTGCCCATGGCTGTCAAACCAAAAGCATCCCAACTCAGTTTTGAATTGTGCACACACTCACCTCCTATGGTCGAAGCCTTCTACAATGTGGAGCTCCTCTCCCCTGTAATGGTAAAGTGAGTCTTAGGACTTCAGGAGGGTTAAACACAGTGCCTTGAGGGAGAGGCTTCATCCTTACATAAGTGAAACGGTGCATTTATGCCACATCAGCATGTAACAATCCAAATCAGTATTTTCATTAGCATATAAGGGATGTTATTAATACAGGGATTAACTTGTTTAGATATCCAATAATACAAGGATTAACTTGTAAACAATTTATCATTAAGAGCCAAAGTGTTATACTGTGAATCCTTCAGGGACCAACGTGTAGCTTTACTCCATAGAATTTATCATATTTTTAGATCAGGAAACTACTTGACACAAACTAGCTTGGAAGTTATGTTGATCACAAACCTTTCACCATTGTCTATTATAAAAGGTAGATATGTTAATTGACAAAATTCGGATAGAAGAATATATGGGTTTATGATGGAGGCTAAAGCTCCTGTTGTAACACCCTACCTTATAGGTACAGTGTCACTAACTCTTTCAACTAAAATTGATATCCTTGCTTGGTTATTGATTCATTTGATGATAGATTATAGGGTTAAACTAAAGAAATGATAAAACTTTACTATTTGTCTCTAAGTTATTAAACAACTTTCATTTCTATCCTTGTTTGATGTTTAGGTCATACATTAATAAATTCAAACCATTATAAGGTAATTCACATAACTAGGTTTAGATAGAATGTTTTTAATCATCTCACTTCTAAACCTTAAGGTTGATTCTAGTTTCATAAACCCTACTTGATACAAAAAGTTTAAGATTCCTCAAAACCTTAATCAAAGACCCTTAAAGTTTGTTCAAACTAATATGGAAAAAGTCCTAGTTTTATGCTCTGCCACCGCTTAAGTGCTAGCTTTCCACTGCTTAAGCACCCAGGTTTTAGAAAATCACATGTTTCAAACATTTCACTACCTAGGTGTCCAAAGGCTGGTGCCTAGGCACCCACTGCCCAAGAAGGCCACCACCTAGGCACCAAGAGCTGGCGCCTAGGCGTCCACATGACCAAAACTTGTTTTCATTTTTCTCGTGTTTGTGGTATTGGATGCTTATCATACTTCTTGTTAACCTTAGTTAACATACAACCATACATAGTAAGCTAAGTTTTGAGTGAAGTTAAACATCAGTAAATATCATTTGAGTTAAGACTAATTTAGAGAGAAACAATAGCACATAACTTATTATAAACATAGCAAATCTTTACATTATCATCCAAAAGCTAGGTTTCTATCATTAGCATCACCTATAACTATTTTACAATTATAAAGAAAGGCTTTACATAACCCTTACGTGATATTCTTATGAAACTTACAACTTGAATAATTACATTAAAATAATATCCCTGTTCATTTAGGGTGGAAACATGGAAATCTTAAAATAAACACACTTGAACTAGATCGAAATCTTCCATCAAAGTCAATCAAAAGGAACATAAGAGCCACCTTGAACTTTCTAAATATGAAACATTACAACAAGGAGTGAGAGATAAATCTCAGTAGGCAATAACAACAGTTTATAGTTTAAAACATGTAATATTCTCAGCTGTATTAGGTATAGAAAATAACTTCTCCTTTAATAAACATCACTTTTATTCCATAAATTCTTTCTCTTTAATGTTATATTACTATTTTTTTTCATTTTCGAGATCTTATATCATGATTCCAAACCTTTACCACTATGGAGAAGAGTTCTTTCCAATGCAAGTGCATCCCCCTGCCTTAACTATTACCTCAAATGACAATCATGCGGGATCAACTCCTTAACCATGAGGATTATTTCCAAACTTGATGAGATCGCCTCCATAGGATTATGTCTCAAAATAACTCTTGATCACTTCCCTAGGAGGATCACTTCTAGCTTTTTCTATAGGTAATAAATATAATTCTTTCATAATCCATTGCCAAATTCATATTCATCCATGGTCTTTCAAAAACATAAGTTCAAGTTTATCTTTAAAATATAAAAGAGGTAAAATTAATTTTCACTTTATATTTTCAAAAATAATTGTATTACACATTATTACATATTTATGTGTGTTAGAGTATTGCTATTTTTTAAAATTCAATAAGTTTTATTTTTTCACTGTAACATATGTACTGTTTTAACGTACCTTTTACTCTTCATGATCATAGACTCAATGACTCATCCTCATAATACATAATACATTATTATTGTTTTTTTTTAAATAATACATAGTTATTTTAAAATGATTAAATGGGATTATTATGATATCTTATTGAGCATTTAGTTTTTAATAATTTATTTCTAATGTGTCACTTTTATATCTTTATCATTTTTTAATAAAAATTTATAAAGTATGAAGTTCGAAAAATATTATGCCAAAATTTTGGTTCTTTTCATAACTATAAGAGCTTTCACAATCAATGGAAAGGTATAATGGGCAAAAATACATTAAATAGCATAATCAAGAAATCATTGAACAAGAAGTGAAAAGAGAAGTGTTGTTATTCCCTACCTATCTTAAGTTTGATTGCATGACCACCTTCTTTTCTCACCTTCTCTTACACGTGCACTAACCTCACTTTCTGTCACAACAGTTGTTCTTCTTCTTTGGTTGGGTGTGTGTGTGTTCAGCTATGCATGGGAAAGGGCTATATGGCCGTGTATATTGGCCTAGATGGGGACGTGAGCTTGCTTGGAAAAGAAGGAAAATTTTCTTTATTAAGACCATGTGGTCTTTAGCATTTAATGCTTACCTTTAGTTAGATCTAATTAAATCATACCACTTGGCACCTTATCCTCTTACTCATCATTACTTAATTACTGAAAGTAATTAAGTTAGTTTAGTTTGGTTACTTTAACTTGATTTCTTTCTTGACTCATGGTTGACTTAAATTGACTTAGTTATTTTCTAACTTTTTCTATTGGCTTTCAACTAGAAACCTCTCTTTTTGGTTTGGTTAACCATAATTACTATCATCTTATCCTTGACTCAAGAATTTCATGAGAGACTAAAACTCCTTCTTGGCTTCCATGTGAGACTCTTGTTTCCTAGAAGGAAACATTGTCTTTTGTTCATTAATACCTTATTTTAACTTAACTAGGTTAACTATGGTGACTTGGTCTCCATCAAATGCTCACATGTGATCCTCTCTTTTCTTTCAAGATATCCTCTTTGTCTTGCACTAATTGATTCATATGCTTCTTTCTAGTAGCTTTTTAATTTATCTAACCATAATTTTTTCAAATTAATGTGGGATAAGACTTTAAATTATGGTTACTTAGAAGACTCTTCTTCTTCTAAGAAGTTACATGTGAGCTTCCTTGTGGTTTCCAAGAGTACTTTGTTGTCTTATGTTCACACATGCCTTTCTTCTTAGTCTATTCATCATGATTACGCATCTAGAGTTGACTTGGGTTTTTGGCATTTTTTTCTTTGTTGGATATTGGTCTTGGGCTTGTCTATCTATCTAGGGCTTTAACTTTTGGATTTGGATCTTTTATTGGGTTTACTAATTAGTCTTGACTTGCTTTATAGGGCTTGAATCATTTCTAGTTTTTAATGGGCTTATATAATATATTATATAACTATATATATTTGTTACATTTTAGGGGATGTTACGCCAGTATCCAAAACAATAATTACATTGATAGGCTCGTCATACTTGGTAGGAAGGATGAGTTTCGATTGTTGGTGCTTGTTAAAGAGCGAAAACAAGATCTACATCATGTTAACTTCTATTTCAATAAGATCTTCTCTCTCTTTTATACAAAAAATTGTTTCTGGAGATATCTCCTCTTCTTCCTAAAAAAAAGATTCAAGATCAGCATTA
Source organism: Castanospermum australe (assembly GCA_019955255.1). NCBI lineage: Eukaryota > Viridiplantae > Streptophyta > Magnoliopsida > Fabales > Fabaceae > Castanospermum > Castanospermum australe. The sequence goes on from NSJW01000952.1 coordinate 90,396, forward strand.
AAATCACAATATTGATCAATCAAAGTTTGCTACATTCCCCATTTGGGACATTTTTTTAAAAAATGACCTTTATGCTTATAGATATAACATCTGTTAGTATTCTGCTTCCTTCGATTTTTTCTTCTCTTGCGAGATCTCATCGTTTTCTATTTTCTACCTCTTGGATTTTTCTTTCAAGTAGCATCGCAACCAATAACCAAATCAGGTTCGCCTCAGTCTTTATCGAGAGGAATGACTTTTATCTTATTTTGAAAAGCTCTATAGTTACAGAGTTTTGATAGTGCTATTAGGATAGCTTGTTAAAGTTTACCTATGCTTACATTTTGCATCAAAGTGTTTTCTTGCTTCAACATTCTTTCTACTTTTGAGGCAAATGGATCTAGAAATTATGCCTAGAAAGCATATTTAAGGTTGATGTCATCAATACTGCCAATCTGATAATACGATTTGGACATAGCCTAACATATAGTGCATCTCGATATGCTTTCTTTTGTAAGAATGACATTTCATTTATAGAAATTGCTTTCTGACTTGTGATTGAAAATCTATCATTGGACCCAGAAATTCATGATGAAGTATTGAAATGAAATTATCAATGTTTCGTAAGTGATATAGATGAGTTGTCTAAATTCTGCAAGTGAAGTCTAATATTCTCTAATTGTTCTTGCCATTCTTGATGCAAGATTTCTGAAAACTTCATCAGTGGGTAGCTTCTTTTCTAGGACCATGGTTGTGACCTAAACTTGAAATACAAGAAATCTGTTTTTCCACTAAGACAAAGGTATATCATCTAGAGTAAAAGTTTTGAGTTCATCCATAGATTCTTTGAAGTTTGAAGAATCTATTGATGTAGAATTTACACTCATCAAACCATTTTCACTTATGGGAATTCTGTTTGTAAGAACTTGATTGATTTTCTCCCGTCATGAAGACTGGAACAAATTCTTCTTTAGCTGAAGAATTATAATCAGTAGTCATAGCTTTCGAAGAATTCTTCGATGTTGGGATTGCTTCAACAATCGAGAAATCAGCATCATCTGAAGCAACTTATTATAATATTCACTCAATGGATTGCCAATAGTGAACATTTCTTCGCTTTGAGATGATGATGCAGTTAATATTGGTGGAAACTTTGAAAATTTTGCCTGGGCTTTTAGTGTTGGCTTTGATGGTTGCAATAAATTTGGTGTTGCAAAATTATAATAACGAGAAGCAGCAGTTGTTATTGCCGGAGATAATAGAGGTGTAAAGTGAGTACTCTTGAATTGGTGAGATTCATCCATTTTGGAAGAATGTTGAGATACAATACTACTTAGATGCGTCTTCAGACTCCTCATTTTTGCTTGTTGTTTTAGCTATGTAGGAAGTATAGCTACCTAAGGTTATGGCCAATTGAGATAGGTTTAGATGTAAAGAGCTTATCTATTGATTTATCTATCGTATAACCAAATTTACGGATGAAAATCTATTGCTAATCTGCCTTTGAAGTTCTTGCTGCTTTGTGGCTATCTACTTGAGCATTTAGTTCTGAGCTAAAGCATTTTCATATTGCTAATTAAGTGCTACTTCAACTAGAGAACTTGATTATTGTTGAGTTCTATCTAACAATTTGGTAATTTTTCTTTTGATTTTCCAAACTTCCTTGGTTTGTTCCTTTGCGTATATAGTTATAGTGAAATGGGGGAAAATTTTCTTCATAGTTAGCTTTTGGCTTCATCATTAAACATGGTTTGACTACAGATCTTTTGGCTCATCAGGAGTAACTTCTTTGTTTGATTTATTCTTTTGAGAAATATTTGGAAGTTTTTAACTCTTTGGATAGAGAACATTAATAGTCAAACTTTCTGCTTAGTTTTCCAAGAAGATCAACTTCAGGATATCTTCTTTCATATCTTTCTTTCAAAATCTGCTGATTAGATTTCTTTTTTCCCCGCCTTCTTTATCGATCATCATCATCAGAATCTTCATTAACTTCAAAACAGGTAGGACACTGGTATATGCCAACATCGTACCAGATACGAACATTACTAGAGTTGCTTTATAAATCACTTATCCTTCTAAGTTGAATCCCCATAAAGGAATTCGTTCATCTCTTTCTTCAATAATTGGTAGAATATCAGCTGCAAGAGCTGACTGTGTATTTTTTTTATTTTCAAAAAAAGATTTCTGCTAAACCATCTAGTTTTTCTTTGAATGATGGCTAAGAATTCTAAATTGGCTGATGAGATTGCTATTGTTTTTCATAAAAGGAGACCCAAGAATCAGGGAGAAGTTTTTCTAAGTCATTTCTGGTTAGCTGTTGAGGTACAAATGTGCATCATGCTTTTCATAAAAGGTGACCCAAGAATTAGGGAGAAGTTTTTGTAACTTATTTTTGGTTAGCTATTGAGGTACAAATATGCAGCATGATTTTTGACTAGGGTTAACTCAGAGGAGCCAAGTTTCAACTTCAAGACTTGGATAGCCCAGGTCATATGAATGATTTTACAGTTTGTAAGCGTGTTGAATGTGCAAGGTTGCTGCATTGGCATTATGATCCATTTTTGCACCATTTATCTGGACTTGAACTTGAAGAGCATTTGGCAAAGTAGTGCACTGAAGAGGAATATTAAAGTTTGGAAAAAAAGTGACAAAAATAGTTCCAGCATTTAAGATGGTCTGGATAGTAGCTAGACATGCATGTGCAAATTTGACCATCCTGGTATCAAGTATTCCAATTCTGGACATTGTTGGAAGACTTTTTTTTGCCATGAAAGTTAATGCATGCTATTCTGACTACCCCAAAATGAACATAGGTGTAACCCTATGTTTTCTAGGGCTCAATAAGTTTTGTTGGGAAATCAATAGAGAACATTTGCTCTTTGCCATTGACATAAATCATCTTTGCACTGGCTTTGGAAGCTTGGACATATTCTAGATTTTTGGAATTTTTGGCTTGACCAAAGTAGACAAGGTTCTAGACGTCTAAGAGGATTTTTGTCTTTCAAAAACACAATAAGGATTTAGAAATGGAACTTCTGTAACAAGAACTATATTATCTTCTAAAACATATGATACTTTATAAAGATAATCAAGTTTCAACGACACAGAACTATGAAGGAAAGACAATAGAGATAAGTAAGAACTAGATGGATTTTTTAACATGATATCCATTGATATGATATCTCTCTTTCCTTCTATTATGATACATCTAGACAAGTCTCTTAAAGATAATGATACCATTCATCAACAATACACCAAGTCTACTATGCTACACCCTTTAGGTAACTTCATACTCAAGGCGCCTCTCTGATGAATAGCATACTAGATAAAGCAAATACAGCAAAGAGTAACTAAAAGTACAATTCAAGAGTCTTGCAATGAAGATTTAGAATAGAAGATATGGTACTCAAAAAGGCTGACATAGAGGGAAAACAATAGAAAGAAAGAAAACTAGCAGGAAATTGATAAGGACCTTACCAAGTGATAACATAAGTTGAGAAAGGATCATACAAGCTTGTTGACTTAGCTCGATTTCCAATACCATGAACTTGGAATGCAACAAATTTATGAAGATGTTATGGCTAAGTCATTAGTTTATTCTTTTATACTTAATTTGATTTGATAATGTACAATCCCATATGCAGTGTGTACTTTTTTTTCCTTTGCTAAGTTTTTGTTCCACTGTATTTTACTTAGCAAGGTTTTTAATGAGGCACATATTCATATAGGGAAATCATACTTTTGTTAATGAAATTACATTTTTTATTGCTATCACAAGTCTTTTAGCATTTCATTATCTTAGCTTAAAACAATAATACAAGTTACTGAGGTGCATGAGATGATACCAACCAAGTTGGCCAAGGTAAATTAGATCATATCAATTATATCAATCTAGTTGGTCAAAGTGTATGAGATTATACTGAGCTGCTGAAGTGCTCGGGAGTAAAGTCAATTGTGGCCTTATATATTGCTTGCAACTAAGATCAACTGAATTGTTGTGCTGCACAAAACAAATGTTATACAAATAATAATAATATTGTGGTTCAATGATTGTCTCCTAATGAGGCACGGATGCCATGGTTCGAAGATCGTCTTCTGATGACGCACATATAATGCGGTGGGATAGATCCTGGAGTGGCATGGATGTCATGGTGGCACAAATGTCATGATAGGATAGATCTTGAGGTGGAACAAATTGCCATTGTTGGATAGATCCCTAAATGGCACAGATATCATGGTGGGACGAATTCCTAGATGGCATGGATGTCGGAGTGGGAATGTGGGATGGATCCTAAAGGGACATAGGTGTCATGGTGGGACGGATCCTGAGGTGGCACGGATGCCATCTTCTAATTCAAGAACTGTGGTTCAGAGACCGAGTTGACATGTGTGGATCTATGATTGTACAATTGGTTGAGTAGCAACTCTAACTAGGTTTGGACCTTGGTATGAGCAAATTGTTTGTTTTTCATGTTTAGTCAATTTGAAATAGAAAATATTGATAAGTTAACCAACTGAAAATAAAAACTTAGAAGCTCAATTATAATAAGCTTTTAGGAAGCTAAATAGTCATCGACACATCATAAAGATCAGAGTTTTGATGCTTTGACCGTGAAATGGTGATCGCTGTGTTCCAAAGTGGTGGGTTGTCCTTCCTGTTATGCCCTGCATTTTCTTTCTTGGTGGCATTGTATAGATGAAAATTTCATTCACAATATTGACTCTTCGCATATTATAAAGGCTACATGCATGAAATATTGACAGTTACTTGCCATGCAATGACTGAATGCCCATCCATTAAATATTCATGTCAAAATGAATGTTAAATAGAGAAAAGTCAATTAAGGATCATTGTTACGATGTTTACTCGTAACAGGTGAGAAAATTATTCCTAGAAAGTAAAATCCAATATGGCTTGCATGTCATGCAACTATCTGGATGAACTCGGCTTGGTGGATCACTAAACATTGAGGTGTGGTGGATCTTGGACACAATGAAGGAACATGTATCCTTGTTAAAAGCTTTGTTTCCGTGGTGGTAGCATGCTATGACAATTAATGTTAAGAATTGTAGTGAAATCTGAAAGGAATTTATTAATTGTTGTCTTCCCTTATTCCTTGATGTTTTGGATGTTGCAAGCCTGGGCTTCTTAATAAATTGGGCCGCAGGTTGATCGCTGTAGTGAAATAATTTCTTAGATTAGGCATAGTTTGGGATTCAAACTCGGCTGGCCTGAGCTAAAGGGTTGCTTTTCAAGTAATAAGCTACAAGGTAGGTTTGATTAGATATTGCAAGTGATATTTTAAACCTTTTTGCATTAATGTAGGTGTTGCGCACAGGCTGTTGTATAGCTTACTAGTTCATGATTCTCCACCAATAAAATCTATCTAGGAATAAATAAGGCCTTCAAATCTCGGTTTCCTCCTTCGTGGATAATGTTCTTTGTGCCTATGAACAGTTTCATATGGCGTTGAAGAAGAGGTGGTGTGGTGTGGTATGTTGCCGTGCATGGGCATCAGAGACAGTGGCAATAGAGCTCAAGTAACAGAGTCTTTTCCATGGTGATTCAGAAAGAAAAGTAGAGAGTTTGGATCCGGCCTACCTTCTGCATAGGACAACCATTTAGCACTTGCTATCAAGTTAAATGAATCTAAGGCAAACAATGATGCAACAACAAAGAAACAGTCAAAGAAAGAGAGATCTACTTGTGCTCACTGCGAAGTTCTTGGTTATACCAAAGATAAATGCTTTAAGATTCATGGTTATCCTCCCTGTTACAAGCCTAGATCAAAGCAAAGTCCTATACAAGAGCTAGACAAGTAAGTGACGATAATATTGTTCAGAGTCAAGATTGTAATGTTCAATTCGTACTAGTGCAGTATTAATAGCTATTGGCCATGTTAACCATCCAATTATCACATGCTACAAAGCCAATTATGGAGCAACACATCACAAATGCATCTAATTCTACAGGTATAGCATTATTTGCACAAACCAGTGTTTTTCCTATTCAAGATTGTTGGGTTTTAGATTCTAGTGCAACGAATCATATTTGATCATCTTTATCACACTTTAACACTTATAAACCACTTATAAACTCATTTGTCATTCTACCTACAAAAATCAAATTTTCAGTCTTTGGTATAGGTTCAGTTCATTTATCTTAAAAGCTTACTCTACAGGAAGTCTTTTATACACCACAGTTTAGATTCAATCTAATTTCAATTAGTTCCTTGTTAAAATCTAATAAATTCACTGTCAATTTTCTGCCAATTCTTTTCATATTTAGGACAATAGCTCCATGAAGATGATTGGTAAGGATGATGTGCATAAATGACTTTTATGTCTTCAAAACTCATCCAAGCTGTTCAATTTCATCTGCTTGTACCTTACTTTGTAATTCCATTTGGAATAATGCCTCTTTTTCTAATAATGTTTCTCAAAGTGTATGGCACTCACGACTTGGACATTTGTCTCCAAGGCGTTTAGATATCCTAAGAAATAAAATTCATCTTCCTTGTACTTTTTCTGATTCAAATAAATGTACCATTTGTCTATTAGCTAAATAAATACGTCTTTCATTTATATCAAACAATAATTTCTCTGTTGCTCTATTTGAGTTACTGCATTGTGATGTTTGAGAGCCATACCATGAGCCCACATATGCTGGTCAACGATACTTTTTAACATTAGTGGATGATCACAGTAGATTTATATGGATATTCTTCAAGAAAAATGAAGCTGGGCCTCCAAGGAATTAGCTTTGACTAATTTACTTAAGGCAAAAGAAGTAATTCACTAGTTCAACTGTGTTGAAAGGCCATAATAGAACTCAGTGGTTGAACGCAAGCATCAACATCTTTTAATTGTAACAAGATCATTATATTTCCAATCCAAGATGCCACTATCATTCTTGGGTGACTTTCTTAGTACAGCTACATTTTTGTCTTAGTACAGCTACATTTCTTATCAACAGAATACCATCTCCCATACATAAAGACAAGTCACCATATGAATTGTTGTTCAACAAACAACCAAATTATCATGCTTTAAAATCATTTGGTTGTTTATGCCTTGCTTCAACACTACAATCACAAGTAAACAAGTTTTCTACAAGAGCTATTCCAGCAATATTTGTTGGATATCCAAAAGGCTATAAAGGCTATCACTTATATGATCTCAACAAGAGGACATTTTTCATATCTCGAGATATGGTCTTCCATGAAACAGTTTTCCCATTTCAGTTCACATCACACTCATATAATCTTGTGGATCCATTTCCTAACCGTGCCATTCCTATTTCTTTTTCAGATAATGCACTTGCCACTTTAACTCTGGCAACTTCAATTACAGAACCATCTAACCAACCTAAAACTTCACTTATAGAACCATCTATTCAACCACAAAAAGCTAGAAAATCTTCTAGACCTACTCATCCACCATCCCATCTTCGAGATTATCACTGAAACCTCATTTCAAAACCTTTAACTTGCTAATTCCCTATATCAAATTATATATCGTACAACAATCTTTCACCATCCTACAAACACTTTGTTTTGCAAGTAACTACTCAAACTGAGCCTCAATTCTATCATTAGGCAGTAAAGTTCCCGGAATTGAGAGCTATGACTACAGAAAAACTGAAAGCTATCAAAACCACTAAAACTAGGACACTAGTTTCATTGCCTCCTAACAAGCATACAATCAGGTGCAAATAGGTGTATCACATCAAGAACAAGTCTGATGGGACAGTAGAAAGGCACAAGGCACACCTAGTCACCTAAGGATATACCTAGCAAATAGGTTTGGATTTTAATGAAACCTTATCACCACTTGCTAAATTGACTATCGTTATACTCCTCTTATCATTAGTAGCAATTAAAGGTTAGACTCTTGCCCAACTTGATATTAACAATGCTTTTTGCAAGGCGATCTCTTTCAGGAAATATATATGAATTTACCATTAGGATATTCGAGACAGCCAGAGCAACTTGTTTGCAAACTTAACAAGTTAATATATGGCTTAAGACAAGCATTTCAGCAATGGTTCAACAAGTTTGCGTCTGCCCTACTGTCTAATGGATTTAAACAATCAAAAAGTGATTATTCATTGTCCATTAAAGGACATGATTTCACATGTGTTGCCTTATTAGTCTATGTTGATGACATAGTTATTGCAAGTTCAAATAAAACCATCATTGAAATGGTTAAAGTTCAGTTGTAGAACACTTTCAGACTTAAAGACCTTGGAAAGTTGCAATATATCCATGGCCTTGAAATAGCTTCATCCAAAGAAGATTATTTCCTTTCACAAAGAAAGTATACATTATCCTTCCTTAAGGATACTAGTTTTCTTGCATGTAAACCAATGATTCTTCCTATGGATCCAAATGCAAAACTGAACAACAATGATGATAAATTATTGTCAAATAATTTTGTCTACAGAAGGTTGATTGGTCAACTATTATATCTGACCATTTCAAGGCCAGATACATACCATATATGCAGTAAACAGACTCAGTCAATTTGTCTCAAGCCACAGGTGCCTGATCTAGAAGCAGTCCACCCTTTATATCTTTGGAAGAATTTCTCAATAAATTTTTGAGTAAATATTACTTTATTTAATAATTAACACATATTTTTAATTTTTTTTAAAGAGGGATTATATATATTAACTATTAAATAAAATATTTAAAGTAAACAATCCCATCTAAGAATTTCTCCTATCTTCTATGGGAGCATATTATGATCAGTACAAATTGGGATCACTACCAAAGCAGACTGAAAATATAATTTTGGTTGGATACGCACTTGATTTGCTATCGTCTTTTATGCATTTCTAATTAAGAGATTCTTTTTTTTTTGTTGGGCCGGGTTCCAGTTCTTGGGACAACTGTAATAGTATGTGCCAAATAAAGTGGAGAATAATACAAAGTTGCTGATTGTTTCATTTTTTTCTTTTTTTCCTTGGGTCGATCTGATTGTTTTATTTGAGCCATTGAATTTTCTTACAAAGAGATTCTTTTCCTTGTTGCGCCGGGTTCCAATTCTTGGGACAAATGTGTGTACCAAATGAAGTGGAGAATAAAAGAAATTTGCTGATTGTTTTATTTAAACAATTGAATTTGAGGACCAAAAAGAAACAATTGAATTTAATTTCTATAATCTCTTTTTGGTTTTCTACCAGTTGTCAACAAATGAAAGAAACATTGGTCTCCGGTTCATTTCAGAGAGGTGGGCTTTCAAGGTGTAAAATGAATAATGGATGCTGGCCCAACCCAAGCATAAATAACAAGTTAGTGGGGGTCTATGTGTTAAATTGTGTTTGAAATTACACAATTCGAGCTGACCCAAAAAAAGAAGCGCACAATTCGCAAATGGATAGGTCAGATTGCACCTTTCCCAACCTGCACAACCCACGTAAGTCATATCATGAGTTAGATCATCTTTTTATTTTTTAAGATTTTTTTACTAATTTATTTATATTTTAAGTTTTTAAATTTAATGTATATTTAAATTAATTTATTTTGTAGTCAAAATAACTTATAATTAAAATTTTTAAAAAAAACTTTTAAAAAATAAACGAATTTTTTCCAAAAATAAATATTTCCAAACATGTCTTTACAGGTTTTAGCCTTAGATTTTTAGTGAGATTTAAATAATTTTTTTGTAATAATTATTCATGAATTTTTGTTTTAGATGAATATTGTCTTCCTTATTTGGATTGATTTTATTTAAAAATAAAAGGTTGAGACAAACATTATGCTAGTATTTTAATTTGTCCTATGTGATTGTTAAATATTTATTACTTTATAAATGGTATAGTTCGCAAGATAATTGTATGGCACTAATTATTTGACTTTAAATACCAATGATGAATCTCAAATTAAAAGTGCTTCAAGTCTAACCATTATTATACAATTAATGTATTTAAATTTGAAAATTATGTTGTATAATTATGTCATTTGAAATCTATCTATGTATGTAATTTGAATTTGTAGCTTTTATTTTAGTAAGTTATTTTTTTTATGTTAAACCCAATCCAATTCCTACATGTGTTGGTCGGGTTAAGCAGTCGAAGAAAAAAAAATTTCAACCTAGCCTCTATACTACCATGAGTGGGACGGTTCAAAAATATCCAAGCCCAAGCCTACTCAAAGACTACATTATCCCTTTTGCGAGAGCCCCTTTTATCCCACATTTAAAAAAAAAAAAAAAAAAAAAGCAGAAGAGATGGCAGAGGAATTGCCAAAAATCCCTTTGGAATGCCATTAGCAGCCATGTTGCTGAGATGATTTCTTACAAAATTTGCCAAAAATTTTCCACCTTGATCAACTGAAATTGCAGCATCAGTTGCAGAATGTTGCCAGCAAATTTGGTGGTGCACTGAATCAATAGCAGCAACCAGGAGTTGGAACCAGTTTCAACCATAACGGATGAGAATTTGTTGTTTAGTGCCAGTTGAAGACAACTTCTGAGATCCCAGAACTCAGCCGAGTATTGTAGCTTCTCCCAAAACAATTCCATGAATCCTGCTAAACAGTTTCCTGCGTAATCTCATAGTCATACCATTCCTGCTGCCCCTGCTATTTCTGGTTCCTAGTGGATGTTCCATCAACATTTAGTTTTACTAATCTCATTGGAGGAGGGTTCCACTTATATTGTCAGGGGGGAGTTTGTTTCTGAGGTTGTGTTTTAGTGTGAATCCTGAGGTTATCCTTGATGCATGATATAATGTTGGGCTCGTTTGGATAAATTTTTAAAAAAAGTATTTTTTTTATATATTTATTTTTAGTAGATTTTTTTTTAAAAAAAAGTAATTTTGTATTTAGATACAATATTTAAGAAGTACTTTTAAATAATAGAAGGATTTTTAAATTTATTTACATAAAAAAGAATAAAAATACTTTATTTATATCAAAATTACTAAAAAAGATATCCAAATGCAAGATATGATGAATTATGATATATAAGATATAATTAAATTGACTAGCATAATAGTAACGGTGCGGTTTTTAAATATGTAATGGTAACAGTATCATGGAAAACATGACGTGAGACAATAAAAACATATTTAATTATATATCGAAAGGCTTAACAATATGTTGTTAATGTTGTTCTATTTTACTTTCTTTAAGTGGTATGGTCATTAAGGTTAAAATTCGATTTAAGATATTAAAATACAATAGTTGAAAGTTGTATTATTTAAAATATAATTCACAGAACTATTTAAAAAAAATTTGAAATGTAATTTTTTATAAAGGTAAAGGATATTTTTATTATAAAATTATATTAAAAATTACTTCTTTTATTTTTTTAAAAAATTAAAGATTATTAACTTTTAAAAAAAGTGATAAATAAATTTTTTTTAATTTTTTTTTTTGAAGTTACATTCAAATATACTAAAATATATAAAAATATTTTTTAAAAAAATAAAAATATTTTTTTAAAAAATAAATATATCCAAACGCATTTATTTTTTGGAGGTTCGGGTTCAAAAGGTTTATGTTGGAATATGAGCTTATTTCTAGCTTTCCAAATGTGTCCAAAAGTCCATATTTACGAATTTTTTGGCAGGAAACGTATTCAATGATGATGGGTTGGGGATTTTGATGTTTTTAGTTTATATGAGAATTGAGAAATAAGATAACAAAGAAAAAAAACTAAATGTTGGTCTGGTTGCCACAGAGGCACAAGTAAACTTCCTTCAAGTAATGGTTTGATACTTAGACACAGCTCTGAAATATATGACATAATGATTCCCCAGCTTCCTGACATAGCACAGTGGAAGTTTAAAGCCACGGGGAGGGTTTACTTATACTGCTTGTTTACGTGACATTGCGTGAGCAATTACTAAAAAATAATGAAAGTTTGAAGAATTCCTCTATAAGCAAGGGCAAGTGCAGTAGGAATTCTCTTTAAAGCTGCTTACCAGAGGTACACACAAATTAAAAGGGACTTTTAGGGACCAATTCCAAATACCAGTTTTCCAAGGCAAATTAGGCTCATCGCAGCCATTGAATTCAAGGGCAGAGTATGATCCGGGGAATTCTTCCATTATAGTCTGTCTTCTCTTTCGTGATTATCCGTTGGGTTTTGGCATGGCCTGGAGGAATAGGGTGTTTAATAAGTGTCATATTTCATTTCATTTTGTTCAGATTAAGGAACTCCTTAACCTTTAAAGTACTTGGAAATAACATAAAAGTAAGTTGAAATATGCATCAAATAAAATTCAAATGTAGTACTTACCACTAAATATTCAGATGTAACAAGCATTCAATTAACATTCTATGGAAAATGCAATTTATGTAAGAGTGTTCACAATCGATAATTTTAGAATTTAATTTTATATATAAATAAAGTTTTTTATTTAAAAAATTATAAAATGTGAATTAATAAAATTTAAAATTTTTTAAAAATTTTATAAATTTTAATTAAATTATTTTTGAAATTCTATTAAAATAAGAGAATTTGAGTGAATTTAAATAAAATTTATTTTTTTATCTTTAATTATTTATTTAAAAATAAAAGAGAAAGTTTATTAAAAGAAAGAGTAAAAATATAAATTTTTAAAATAAGATTAATTCAATTCTTTTTTGTTGTATTCTAATCATAAAATTTAATTTTTAAATTAATTCAAATCATAATTTTATAATAAAATTTTAAATATAAAAATTAATTTTTAATTTAATTTAATTTAATATAACCCAAATCAATTCAAGTCAATTCTAATTTTTATAATTTCAATTATACGTTAAGGAAAAAAAAAGGACTATATCACTTGTAATTTACAAGTTACTAAAGTATTTTCAGTTCGGTTCATAATTCCATTTGACAATAAAATGATCATGATTTTATTTTTCAAATAACTAGGAAGCATTTCTTTAAAGCTAACATATAAAGCATCTTAATATAATTTCAAAATATAACTTTTGAATTGAGTAATATTACACACACAAGTAAATCAGTTGCAACTGCATAATTTGAGGTTAGTACTTTCTTGTTAAACTCAAATGCAATTGTGCTACTATTATCTAATGATCATTTGCTTACAAAAACAAAATCTACTCATTTTATTTATTTTTGTTTTTTTTTTGTTTTTTGTGGGTAAGGGGCCCTCAATTGTTGAATTTATAATATAAATTAAAAGTTATTTTATATATGGACAGTAAAATTCATCGCGTGTTAACTTTTCCTAAACTTTTTTCTTATCTATACTAACACCATCAAATTATATATTTTATTATTTTTAATTTTTTTAATATTATTTTATACAATTAAATGATTAATTAACTCAATGGTTGAATACCTTTAATTTTCCATATTACTCTTCTTATTTGACTTTTTATTTCGTACTACTCTCCTCTTCCCCAACTAACTACATGCTCTTCCCATCTTTTTATCTTCTCCAATTTTACACTTTCTTCCAATCTTATTTATTGTCCCTGGATCTTCTTTTGAAAGAGCTACTCTTATGGTCACATAAGAAAAAAAAAAAAAAAACCTAACCTTCACCTTCTTCCCCTTCCCAATCTCATTGAATGGAGCCGAGACAATTTTATATTGAAATGGATAGCCAGTTAAAGTCAGAAGAAATTTTAAAATGTGTTTAATCTTAAAATGGATCTTAGCAATTTATAATGTCATATCTATACTCATACAAGGTACATTGAACACGGATATTATAATAAATACTATTAGATAAATTATATTAAATATTAATTTAATATAAATAAAATTATTATTATTATTATTAATTTAATTAAAAAATTAAAACTACTCTAAATAATCTTTCAAATATAATAAATATATATAAATCTGTACATCGTACTAAAATGATAACTAGTTTAATATGTATATTTAAATATATGGTGCATGCAATTAAATATCATGCTATGAATGTGATAAATTTTATAATAACTCTTGTAACGTCTCTCATTAGTTATTTCCTAATATAGAGAAGAGATAAGCATACAGCCATCATTTTTTAATTGCTGATTCAATTGGTAAGAAACATTTATTGTCAGTGATAGTTGTTCAATGTATTGTTACAAATCAAATGTTTTCACTAAAAAAAATTGGCGTATAACTTTTTGTATTTGAATTGTACTTTTAGGCTATTGTTATTTTTGTCCAAATAGCCTTCCTCTTTAATTGATTTGTTTCACAGAGTTATTCATTGATAAATTAATTTAAATTATTAATAAACAAATGAAGGATAAATTAATTATAAGTGATTCAATCGAAATTATTCACAGGATTTTTTTTCAGTGTAACAAGTGAAAACTAACGTAAACAGTAAACTAATACACTGGTGTAATGTGTAACATGTCGAGGTATAATCCGTCCTCATATTTACCTTTTTTTAGTTATTTTTAAATAAATGAATTGTTATTTAGACTAATTATTTGGCCAATTAGCATATACTTCTTAATTATATCATATTATATATATTTCCACTAAAAATATATTTTATAATATACATATATATATATATATATATATATATATAAAAAAGTTGATAAATATTTTTAATAAATTTCTTTGTAAAAAATATCTACCCCTTATCCTCAAACGACTAGTTGTTCTTCAACACTCTAAAACCTCCTCCTCTGCCTCGCCACTCGTCCTCCCAGATAGAGCGATAGATAGATACGTCAACGATTTCTGTCACAGCTATACCTGCATTCAAGTCCCTGACAATGGCAGAATCATGCCTACTCTCTTTGCCCTCACTTTTCTGCAACAAAATCAAATACCCATTTCTCTCAAATCCATCCAAACCCCTCAAACTGCAAGTCGCATACTCCAACTCTTCACTCTTTTCTCCATCTCTGTCCCTCAGCATCAGCAGGAGAACCCATCATTCCTCTATACTGACATTTGTGGCCCAGACATCGGGTTGGGCTCAACAAGAAGACAACACGGTCGCCATAGAAGAAGGAGAAGCAGAAGAAGATGAACCCGCTTGGGAAAATCAAGATGAACCCGCTTGGGAAAATCAAGATGAACCGGCTTGGGAAAATCAAGATGAACCCACATGGGAAAATCAAGATGTTGATGGAACCGAAGCTCGTGTTTCGGATTGGGATCCTAACAGCGAAGACGCAGTGACCGAGGGAAGTGAGGGCGAAGAAGAGGGTGGTGAAGATGGGCTTTTTGAGGAGAGGGATTTTGCTGAACCGCCTGAAGATGCAAAAATCTTTGTCGGAAACTTGCCTTTCGATGTTGACAGTCAAAAATTGGCCATGCTTTTTGAGAAGGCCGGAACGGTGGAGATTGCCGAGGTGAGTCTTCACGCTTTCGATTTCATAGCTGAGAGCTTTGCCTCTGTGGGTCGTAATAATGGTATTGTATTAGAGGTTTCAATATGGCTCTTGTGATTGTAGGTCATTTATAATAGGGAGACTGACCAAAGTCGTGGGTTCGGATTTGTAACCATGAGAACAGTTGAAGAAGCTGAAAAGGCTGTCGAGAAGTTCAGTCGCTATGTAAGTTGTTCTTATCTTAATCTTATTGTGTGACTGTAGTGAGAGGGGTTGTAATTAAGATGAAATGTTGCACAAGGAATCATCCTCTTAGAAAATGGAACTAGGAGAATGTTAAGTATTACCTGTTGATATGTTCCTAATTCTCAATGCTAATAACATAATGTAAACAAATATGTACAGGGTTGTCAACCATTGACTGTAAGTTCATGCTAGTGTTACATTCTTACCTTTACACCCACACCAGAACAGAAAGAAGAGATTGGACTTTTGGTCCTGAGCAAACTATGAAGAGGAAACTGAACATGTGATATTTTTCCTTCCATGTAGACGACATTAGTTAACCAGCTTGGGTAATTCCCCTGCCATCGTTCTTAAATAGCACCTTTTCAGCTCCTCTAAACCTGCAACACTTGTTTTATGTAAATCCATCCATACCTTTTAGAAGAATAAATGCCACTTATATATTGATATGGCAGCATTACACAACTTCTACTGCCTCTAGATTGACTTTATACTATAGAGATGAGAGATGAAAAGTATTATTAGTATATTTACTTCTTTTAGATTATCTTCATAGATAGCCCTATATATTATGGAGTTGGTTGATGAGGCTTACTAATCTTGCTACCTGGTGTTAATGCAGTTGTGGAACTTGACCACAACTTTTTTTATGGCCCGGGGGGGGGGGGGGGGGGGGGATCACATTTTAATGTTCGGGATTTAAAGATAGCATGAATTATATAACACTATTATGTTTTCCCATAGATGGAAATTAGGTAGAGAAATTCATGGGTTCAACTAGAGTTTAACTTGGTAAAGCCGTAAAGGTAAGATTCTATACCGATTTGGAAATGGAAGTTTGAGAGTTTGCAATGTCAAGAGGGGCAATAGCTGACATGGGTTGAAGTTAAACCCAAAATTCTTTTGATTTGAAATACGAAAAATATAATGATAATTTTTCTTGTATGTGTTGAATAGGAAAGAACCCAGAAGGATTTATTTTCAAACACCATTTAGTGATATGCCATTATATATGAGTACATGCATTCAATAATTTTTTTAGCAAGAGGAGTTGTATTTTGTATATTGCCATTGCAAAGTAAAAAAAAGGGGTGGGGGCGGGGGAGCCAACGATGCTTTGATTGTCATAATAAAATTCTTGGAGATTTAGATGGTGGCAAGGAATTGATAAGGTGTTCAGACTAAAACTTGTCATTGGTAGTTTTTTCCTCATGACATTTGAATACCTTCCTACTTCGGTGTCTAATCGCATTTTAATGTTTGGGATTTAAAGATGGCACGAATTATATGACACTATTATGTTTGGCCATGGATGGAAATTGGGTAGAGAATTTCATGGGTTCAACTAGAGTTTAACTTGGTAAATGGAAGATTCTGTACCGATTTGGAAATGAAAGTTTGAGAGTTTTCAATGTCAAAAGGGGCAATCGGTGACATGGGTTAAAGTTAAACCCAAAAAACTTTTGATTTGAAATATGAAATGATAATTTTTTCTTGTATGTGTTGAATAGGAAAGAACCCAGAAGAATTTATTTTCAAACACTTTTTAGCAATATGCCATTATATATGAGTATATGCATTCAATAATTTTTTCAATGAGAGTTGTATTTTGTGTATGGCCATTGCCAAGTCTAAAAAAAAAAAAATTTGGGGGGGGGGGGGGGTGACCCCTTGGCCCCTTATATATTCTGCTGGTGAATGTTATCCATTTTCATCGTCATAGTAAAATTCTTGGAGATTTTGATGGTGGCAAGGAATTGATAGTGTTCAGACTAAAACTTGTCATTGGTAGTTTTTGCCTCATGACATTTGAATACCTTTCTACTTCAGTGCCTAATCACAGCTTAAAATTGGGACTTCCATGCAACTATATTTGCAATATATTTGTTTGTAATTTATGGACTTTTATTTTTACAGAACGAAGTAAAACAGAATCTTTAGAATTTTGCTCATTAGACTGCTTATTAATATGGAAACTCATCTGCATGTACAAAGGCATTTTGACATTCTTCTTTTTCTCAGTTCAAATGTGTCTTACATGTGACATGTTCTTTTCTTGAAGCACATGTATTAATAATATTTTCTATTCTAATTGCTTTTATTGTGGCTTTTTCGAGATCACTTGGCTCTTAACCATCTTTTCTGTGACAGGATTTAAATGGAAGACTGTTGACTGTTAATAAGGCTGCTCCAAGAGGAACACAGCCTGAGAACCTACCTCGTGCCTTTGAACCTGCCTTAAGAATCTACGTTGGTAACTTGCCATGGGGTGTTGACAATGCTCGCCTGGAGCAAGTTTTCAGTGAACATGGTAACGTTGTGAATGCTCGAGTAGTGTATGACAGAGAGACTGGTCGATCACGTGGTTTTGGCTTTGTCACAATGTCCAGTGAGACTGAAATGAATGATGCCATTGCTGCTCTTGATGGTCAGGTATCACAGAAGCACTTTCTTACTTTATCAATGTTAACATACTAACATGCATCAGTAATTAAATGTGCTCTGAGCTGAAGGCAACGGGATTGTTACAGGCTCATGTTCATGGGGACAATGTTTTGAAAGGATGGCTCATGAAATTGCCTTTTTTGTTTTGATCGGGGGAGGGCGAAAGTGAAACAATATATAAAAGTTGAACCATTACAATGACTACTTGTGTGGTTATTCTTGGAATTATTTTCTGATATGTGCTGTTGCAGAATTTGGACGGGAGGACAATCAGAGTGAACGTTGCTGAGGACAGGCCCAGGCGTAGCCCCTTTTGAGTGGTAACTCAAGTAATCCCCCATTTCAGCTGCTTGAGTTTCTTTTATATAGCTGGGGATACAGTGTGAATTTTTTTTTTTTAATTTCCTTCTTTGGCAGCTGGTTTCAGATTAGTTTTACATACTTTACAGTTATTAATTTGATGTCCAGATGAAACTGATTTAAGATATAATTCCGACTCCAATAATTTTGAAGAAACTCTTGTTTTTGTTGACTTTTTTGGCCATTTTTTGTTGCTATTTATGAAACAAAAAAAAAAGGGTTTCTCTTGCAACTGCTATAGAAATTGTCTCTAGCAAAACTCTGCCTGTAAATTGTGTGGCTACTTCTATGGTACTATAGTTATAATAAATAACTTACATGTTATTTCGAAAGTTGCCTCTGGAGTCAGCGAATGATATATTTTAAATATACTCGGTGTAGGTTTATGAGAGCCAATTCTTTTCCTTTTATAAACATGAATTTTCATTAGTAATTATCTATATGGTTTTACTCCTTAAAATGTATGGCACACTTGAAACGAACTGATTCTCTTCAGAAAAACTGAATCTAGTGTCATGCATTGCAACGAGATATAACATGCATTAAAAAGTCCAAACTACCATAACAATTGGTTAAAAAAACTTTTGTATTCATAATGGTCCAGACCAATGCGCATGTTTTCCAGACAATATCTAATTTGAAACTGTGCATATTACAATAATTTGAATTAGTTTAGTTTGTTTTAAGAGAATTTCTTTTTCAAAGTATTCAAGAGACACTTTAGTTGCAAAACTAATTTTGAATATCAAATGATTTAATCTCAAATATATTTTACGGAATCGTAGACCCTCCATAGTAGGTTTCATGATGGGGAATACTTTGAACGTTAAACACATCCATTTTTCTTTACACGAGTAAGATAACAGTCTAAACTAGATGAAACTCATACGTTTGTATATGAACTTCATCAAACTTGGCACTGCATGCTCTAATCTCCCACCTAAATCCTTCATGCAAGTGGTAAAGCCTGTGGCATAATGGCAAAATCTCCTGCCTTGAGAATGCCACACCGGAGTTCGTTCCTGTTAAGGACATCCCCCACCCCCTCCCCCATCCCTCATTCCCCTCCCCTGATTAAAAAAAATAAAATAAAATCTTTAATGCAAATTATACTTGCCACGGTATTCTTACTGTTGCAAGCGATTGCTGGAGTTACAAAGAAAATTATTGAACCATGTTTTACACAAACGGTATAAAGTGTTTTATACATTAAAAACATGGAATAAATAAGTAAATAACTGGCATCTTAATATCAATTCATTGATCATGGTAAACAAACAATAGCAATTCATTGATCAAGGTTTGGTCACCACGAACAATGAATGCCAAAATTTAATAAGTTCACTTGCATTGTAGTTATATTAGGGAAAGCAAAAATTCTCACGTCTGAAGGAATTTGTGAAGATTATCCGTGATAAGAAGATTGATACTTGTTTAATGAAAGGGGTAGAGCAAGAATCATACTAAACGGCTTGTGGGTACCCGTTGTGCCTGTGAAATATTTTTTTCTTTTAATATTTTATGAGTATTCCGATTTTTTTTTCTTTAAAATAATATAAAAATATATTTTTTTATTATTATTTTACAATAATTTTTTTTAGTAAACAAATTCATAAAAATAAAAATTGTTCAAAAAAAATTTAATCATTTAAATAATAAATATTTTTGTCAATTAATCATTATAAATATAATTAAACTTATTATGTTATTTATAATATATTATTTTAATTTTTAAATATTTTAAATTGATAAATAAAGTTGTCTAATGTAATGTTAAATTTTATTCATTTATATTTTTTTAAATTTATAATTTTTAAAATTTTATTTTAAATTATTAAATTCTCACAAATATCCGCAAGTAATTGACATAGCCAAGTTATACAAAATAAAACAACCTTTAATCTTAAATATTGTTATAATTTTAACACCAAAAAATAAAAATTTCATAAACAATAATGTATTCATAGAAATTAAATCAATAATCATAAAATAGTTGCAAATAATATTTAATTTAATTATTGTATACCATATTTTTTAAACAATCACTTTTTGACAAAATCATCATCAAAATAAATTTTACAAAATAGTTACAAACAAAAATATACAAGACAACTGTTAAAACTTCGGACTCTACTACTGCTATACAGAAAATAAAGCTTTACTTAATCTATAGATAACTTAAAATAAAACAGAACACAGACAACAGTAGTGAATATTTATTTATCAAATCATCACTATTACTCCGCATGATGAACATGAACGGATTCGTATTTGTTTTTTCTTTTTGTGTAGAAGAACATGAACTTTTAACTATACAAATTATTACATCACGTGGTACAGACAAGCACCGATATCTGAAGCATCAGCCTCCAAAAATTCAGGATTCTTTCACTAACCTCGCAGCTGAGCTTCTCGACTAGTGAGAGGCACATAACGAACAGATGTCTCAGTCCGGACACTGATGGAACCATCAGAGTTCTTATCCACCACCTGTAAATCCTGAAATATGTTTCCAACAGGAATCACCATCCTACCTCCCGGCTTCAACTGGTCAATAAGTGTTTGGGGAATTTCTGTTGCTGCTGCTCCAACGTGAATGGCATCATAAGGAGCACACTCTGGCCAACCTTGCCTTCCATCTATCAAGACAACAAATTACTCAAATATTTGAAATTATTGATCCCCTATCTCAAATAGCCATTACTTAACTACTCAAGAAAAATTAGTATAACCATGCAGTTATCACCATAAAGCAGAGGGAAGAGTTCCAGACAGTGAAAATGAATGGACACACACTCAAATATCTTGTTTAACCATAACAAGAACAATGCTTATGGATCAACTCTACTTTCGGCTTTCGTTGACTTAGTCACTTCAAACAAATCCCAAATCCTGACCATCAGGTTATTTTTTTTCTTTGTTTATCTCAAGGACTCGTTAAAATTAAAATTTTTCAACCCTTTGCCTTTTACATTAAGTCTTCACCCCCATTCCTGAAAAATGGACTAGATTCAACTGTCATAGTCAACTAGATCAAAAGAAACTGTAATTCTGTAGTGATAAAGTTAAGAGAATTCTAATATTACAGATCCACGAAAACTTTAGAAACCCTACCACCAACGTGCACAGAAAGGGAACCATCTTTCAATAGTGGAGCCGCAGCACTTTTCTGAATATTCTCGATTGAAAAAGAAACCAATTCAGGAATATGCTCCACGCCAACAGCATGGCCTTGGGGTCCAACCATCAAGGCAAAGCATGCTGTCAGATACCCTGTTCCTAAAAAGAGGCCCAAAATATGGAAATGGTGAACATCTAATGTAGAGAATAAAGGGAAAAAGAAGCAGTGAAATTGCTGTCAAATAGAACATCTTCATATCATCCTAACTCCATCATGGAAGGGGGACAGGGTAGAAGCAGCTCTTTGTCCATCTGCTATGCAGTTGGGTGTTCATGCAATAAACCATCCATTCTTTTCTGCTCACCCTTATTATTGCAGCTGTCATCAACTAGTACAAGTGCTATCATCTATCTTAATAATCAATCTCATCAGACATAGCATAGTAACTTCACCATTTTATCTGGTGTATTTATGACTTACCAACAACAAATCAAATACTCACAATAGTAATGAATATAACAACAAAATATTTATTCCCTAACTAACAAGCATTTTCCATTTCACTTAATACATTAGAATGAATTAGAGAAGAAAAATTATACTTAGTTCATGGACTGTACCAGAGCCAACGTCCAGTGCACGCATCCCAGGCTGCAAATTCTCTACCAGCAACTGAAGGCAGGTAGCATGCATATGTGGTGCAGATATAGTGGCATTGTAGCCTATTGCCATGGGCCTGTCAACATAAGGTGGGGTTCCATTGGGTACAAACAAAGCTCTATCAATGGTCTCCATTACTTCAGCTACCTTTCTTGATTTGACTACTCCATAACGCTGCAAATTCTCCACCATCCCTTTGTTCTTACTGACGGCACTCCCAGACCAGAATTGCTATGTATTTTGTAAAATTAAATTTAGTTTGGATTCAATTTATTTTAAAATAGAGAAAGTAAGAGGACATGATCAAGGAACATAATAAGCAATAATACTGTTCATTCTTCCTTTTCTCTTTTCTTCTCCCCTTGGTAAGAGGCACTGAGAGAATAAAAGGCTAAATTTATGGTCTGAAAAATGCAAAAGCCTACAAAGCAATTAAATAAAAAAATCTACAAACCAATTAAGTATTGATACAATCACCACTTCAGAATATAAGTTAAATCCAGAATGAGCAATTCGGATACCTTGCCGAGCACTTTGGTCTTTGAATGAGAGAAGAAGGTCTAGTTTGTTCATCCAGGGCTATTGGACATGCATAATTTTGGAAATCACATAAGAGTGCAATAACCCCCACTATAACTTACCAGTACAAAAGACAATGCCGTAACTACTTGAGATAGATGACCCTGAAATTCCGTCCATCAAAAGGTCCAAATGGAACTAGTTTAAATACAAGTAATGCTATATCCTCCTAAACAATCTTCCTAAGTATTAAAAGAAACAAATCAAAGTACTTAATGTCTTAAAAATCTAACATGCATTCAATACTTTCTTCCTTTAGTAATTAGGAGGATAATTAAGGTTGATTGTTTTAGAAAGATATAGAATTATTCTTTAAATACTAATATTCATAGGGCCTCTTCCCTATGCCACCAATTTTTTTTTTATATAGGAAAACTGAAACAACAAGAAGTAATAGTTAAAGACCATCATTTATTTCACCCAAAAAAAAAAAAACACTTGTAATAATTGTCTACTTGGACATAAACACGGGTATTAGCTTCTTTTAACAAGACTCGAGAGTCCTTACACAGAATCCCCAAGAAAAGCCAATTTCTAACTGAAATGTTAAATAAAAATCGCAGACATGTTTGGAGATCACCACATGCTACAAAAGGGATTTGGGCCTCCATATCTATGAAAATAGCTAACAAATAACATAAATTAAGATGTCCCAGACCCCAGAGAAAGGGAAAGAGGGAGGCTACCTCCATCCTAGGGAAGAGAGCGTTTCCCGTGATGAAATTAGGGTTCGGGAAGAGCGGAGAGAAGACGAGATTGGTGACGATGGCGGAGTGAGCTGACACACAGCGTTGGTGACGGTTGAAGAGGGCGGTGCAGAGCGGGTTATGAGGTGTTAACATATGGGCTTAGAGATACAGAGCATGTTCGTGATACTCTTGTTTTTGGGCTTTTCTCGCGAACCTTTATCATTGGGCTTTATGTTTGGAAAGGGGGTGGGCTTTTTCATTTGGGCTTTGGGTGGGGATGAAGCCTGCTCAAAACAAACAGATAAAAGCACACTTCGGTCCCTTCCGTTTCTTGCTGACATAAAATAGCACGGAATGTTTGTTACGCCCCATTGGAACATGCTCTTTCTGTAGACCAAAAAAAAAAAAAATACGCTCTTTCTAAAAATCTGTACTATTATATAAGTTAAGGTTGTCTTTTTTGACGTTGTTTTATTTTTAAAAATTACTTAATATTTTGTTGACTATATTATGTATTATTTTTATCTTTTTATTTTCTTTTTTAGTATATTTATATTTATTTATATTATAACACCAACTAATATACTCAATTAGTAGAGTTGTCAACCCTACTCACCTAACTAGCTCACCACTGACCACAAGATGGAGGATATGTGAATAAGTTGGCTCACTTATAACATAAGTTGAAAAAATGTTAACTTAATTCACTTTTAAATAAGTTAATGGATTAAACATGTTGATCCATTATATATTAAAAATAAAAAAAATATATAAAAATAAAATGAAAGCAAAACGAAAAGATTTTTAACTAATAATCACTAAACTTAATTTTCAATTGTCATAAACATTATCAAACATGATTAAGAATTCATAAAAAAAGGTTTGACAAATTTAATTCTCAAAGTGAGTTTATATGAGTTGGCTTATAACAAGTTGCAACATGTTTGTTTGAGATTTCCTTCAATGCCTGAGAAGGAAGTTTTTATTTCCTTTTACAAAATGCAAGTCAAAGTGTTTTGGAATCCGTGTAAAAGAATGTTTGCGGTAGATTAAATCTAAAACAGACAGGCTTTTGATGGTTCACTGTTGACGTCGAATGAATTTTTTTGAATCATAACCCTGATTTTTATAAGTTGAGTTAAGCTTACCCATGAGTTATAGCTCACTTTGATAGTTTCATCTAATATTCATTGCTCTATTCAAAAGAAAATCCACGTTAAGGACAGTTAAGTGAATCTCGAAATCTTTAACTCTAAACTTATTGTATTGCCCCCACTTACTAGTTAATTTTTGTGACCAACATTTTTTTGGTACTGCAACTGGGCAAGCCCAAAAGAACAGAGAAGCTACAAAGAAAACAAAAAATGGCCGCAAGGGGATCCACCCATAACCGAATGACTTGGTCTTGCACAATACTCAAGTTTGCCATCATATCAGCACAACTGTTAGCCTCCGGGTAGATATGAGAAATTTGCATGCCTCAATATCTTGGTAATTGATGATGAGTATAATTTATATTTTTACTATCTAATACTTTATACGATGAACAAATATTAAATGAGAATGTTATAATTGTAGCTGTAAATTCAGTTTTTGATCTAATTTAAAAAAAATAGTTTTAGGTATTTATTTTAATATTTTGTTGATAAGACGTATATATTTAATATTGTTGTTCCATTACCACTTATTAGTCAACACGGCTAGAAATTAAAATATTAACCCATAAACTTATCTATATGCTAGCTAATGAGAGAGGAAATAACTCTACTCACCTTTTTCCATAACTATTAAAAAAACAAAAAAAAATTCAATAATCGAAACCATTATATAGTTTTTGTCTTTTGTTAATGTCAAGTAAACCAATTATGCATAATTTAATTAAAGAGCACGTATGTTTATAGCATAGTTCGTAGGAAACAATTATTTTTAGACTATATATATATATATATATATATATATATATATATATATATATATATATTAAAAAAAGAAATGTTCCTTTTTTACGAAAGTTTTACAAATGATTAGCTAGCTAGCATTGCCACATAAGTTTTAGTTTTTAATAATTATTATTTGTTGTATTTAACCAAGAAACAGCGATGCTATATAATTTATAATCATTTCGTGAAAATTATTTTGTAAAATATAACAATGTTAATTTAAAGTAAATACATGGTGGGTTTGATTATAGTTTTAAGCAAATATAATGGAAATTTATATACTATAAAAATTTTATAATGCCCAAGAGACATAAGTGTAATGTCAAGTCTTTTTTAAGATTATTAGATCTCACGATTGAATCTCCCCACAAGTCGCTTTGCTTATATTAAGCCTATATATCATTTTTCTCTCTAAACTAAGTTTTCAACCTATTTTTATAAACAAAAAATTAGAATGATCTTGTTTTCAACAATTAGTTAGTACATAGTTTAGTGTAATTATTTTTTATTTTCTCATTATCCAAACAAAATTATTTTTCTTAATTTCTAAACATTTTATTTAAATACTGAGAAAATAACAAAATAACTTGAAGGGTATAATAAAAAATTAGATAGTTGAATAATTAATACAAGTAAATTAGGCTAAATAATTAAATACATAATTAACAAGATATTAAATTAGCTAATATATTATTGGTCTTTTAGTCACAAAACACAAATATTTAGAACTTTCTCCTTGTAATATATATCTTCTTATCTAGTATGCCTAGGAAACTAGTAAGCAGAAGCCAAAAATTATTATTTAGAAGGTCAATTCAAATGTTTACTTATTCAGAAAAGATTATTCTAATTCTTAGAAGATGGCGTGGTGATGGAGGCAAGTATGGGATGACTGATAAAGTGGTAGACTCATTTAATTTTTTTTTTCGTAACTACATATTTAAATTTTTTTACTAATTTATTAAGCCCAAATTTAAAAAATGAACTTTCTGATAAATCTCTTAATTTTGAGTAGATGATATGATCACACTAGATTAAATGGCCTAAATTTAGAGAACTGTTATTTCTTTACCTTAACAAGTCCTTTCATAATGAAATAATGATACAATTATTTTCATTCTATTTCTATTTATATAAATAGTTATTACTAACTAACTAAGAGAAGGTATACTAACTATTGCAATTCCTATAAGTAGATGACCTGTTTATGACCATTTTCTTTTTTTCAAAAAAGTATTTACATTGAAAGTTGTTTTTTTTTTTTTACAAAGATTTATGAAAGAAAAAAATAAAACAGAGATAAATTGACTTCAGTGAAATATGAATTTAGAATCAAGTAGTCCTAAAAAAAATTAGTTGTAAAAAGAAAAAATTAAACTAAAAGGAAGATATATCGATTTCAGTGGAATATGAACTTAGAATCAAATAATCTTAAAAAAATTTAATATCATTTGAGTTAAGGCTCTTTGGATACCAAAAACACTTTTGATTATACATTTCAAAAAACACTCATTCCGATACTAGCATAATTTATATTGCAAATCAGTTATATGGCAAAGAAAAACTTACAACAGTATAAGTTTTGTACATGAACTAGTCTTTCTATAAAATTTTGATATACATAAAAAAAATGTAAGTATTATTTTTCTTTGTATCAAATCTGTAAAAAAAAAATTACAAACAAATTTGGGTAGCAGAAACCACAAAGTGAGATGGAGAGCATCACTGAGTAGAACGCATTAAAGAAGACAGTAGGGGAGTAGTTCTGCAGTGACATTTCTTTTATATTATTATTATGAGTGATAGAGACTAGAGTTATCAAATATAGACAATATTTATGTACCAAAAATATAGACAATATTTGAGTTTTGTCAGAGAAAAAAATGCTGTAATTTGTTGTTTTGTGAGTTGCTTTATTAGATTAATCATCTTTCTAAGTATATAACCATATATAGATAAATTGTCGAACTACAATATTCAATATTATGTTTTTTGTCACGTGAAAATTTTATGTGCATTTTCCTAACTTCTTATCTCATATGTGAATGTCCAAGATTGACACTCAAATAGACAAGTTATCGCTAATTTATGGATTAAGGGTCACATCAATTCCAGTTATACCTTTTCCTTTATCATTGCATTGCAAATATATGATAATTCTACAGAAATCAGTAATCACCCATTTAATTTAAGCCACGGGCAAGTTTTGTTAAAGCTGGAGAGCAAGAAAATAAAGCAAAAAATAACGAAATGATCGAATTAATATATGTTGTAGTACTAAAATTTAAGCAAAAACGAGCAACAATGAAATTACACGATTTCAACCAAAGACCTTTGACAAGCATCAATTTAATTCCACAAGTCTCTTTTTCTAATACTTAATGAGAAAATAGAGTGGGGCTAGAGTGAAACCCACGTCCATGCAAGAAAAGAATAACCTCTTTTTGAGGTAACACAATCAGCAAAGAAATTAACATTGAAGATGAGCTATTCACCAATGCTATTACTATCAGTATTCAGTCGTCCCTTGCTTTATAGACGTTTAGGACTATCATTGTCTTCTTCGTTTGACGCGAGCAATCACTACCATTTTGGGCAGAAAACACACCCCAAACAAACAAAAAAGCAGAAGATGCTTTCTAAATTCTAAGTCCAAGTCATACTTTCATTCTTTTCTTTTGTAGATCATACTTTTACTTTCATATATGCTTTATGAGTGAATGAATGAGAAAGAAAAAAAGGAACCCAACAGTACTGTTGTTAGAAACGAACTGGACCGAGATTCGATTAGTTTAATCGTAAACTGAATATTTAGTTAATTATGATTCAGTCAGTTTTATAATTAAATTTATGATCAAAATTCAATTAGTTTAATCGTAAACCAAATGCTTAGTTAATTATGATTCAACTTTATAATTAAATTTATAATCAAAACACTTTGAATCGGTCAAAACCAATCAAAACTATTTAAATCGATTGATTTAACTAGTTCAACTAATTAGTTATTAAAATTTTTAATAAATTTAATATTTTTTAATATTTTATAAATATTTTTATAAGTTTGACCAACCAGCTTAAATGGTTGAATTGGCTAAATCTCATTCAAAAATCTATTCAATTTATTGTTGGTCTCATTTTAGTAACATTGCCCAACACCAACCTAAACAACTACTTGTTGACTCCATGCGTCGACTGACCCAAGAATCACAACAAGAGGGTGGGTAGGCCAGAGGTTTCTATTAGGACTGTTTACGGTCTGGTTCGATTCGGTTTTGGGAAGAAATTTCAACCGAACCGAATCATTCGATTCTATTATATCCTCATCTATTTGGTTTGGTTTCCATTCATCAACCGAACCAAACCGAACCGATGGAAAATAGTTAGGTTTTGTTTGGTTTTTGCTGGTTTTTTTAATAAATTGGCCTAGAGGACGACAGAGGAGGGCTTGAACGGAGGGAGGAGAAGGCGGTGTGAACAAAGGCCTCGTCGGCGATCAATGTGCAGCGAGAGCCGAGAGGTGGGGGGCAACGCAGATCGAGAGGCTAACAGGTGGGCGGGCGGACTGGCGTCAGTGCGTGACCCTCCTTGCTTGGCCGAGAGACGAAAACGAGAGGCGACAGGCGCAAATCGGAGACGATAGGCGACAGGCACACCAGTGGCAGTGAAGCTTGGCTGGAGCTTTTGGAGATGGTGGAGAGCTCGAGAGAGACAAATAGAGAGCGTGAAGACCAGATGGTGGCAGGCGCACTAATGGGCAGCGACAGCGAAGCTTGGGTGGAGGTAAGCCTGGGGACGAGTAGCGACAACAAAGCTTGGGGAGGGGACGGTGAAGGACAGATCCATATAAGAAATTTAGGGTTAGAAACTTAGAAAATAGAAAGGAAATAAGTGAAGGGGTAAATATGAAAATTCATAAATATATATACATAATAAAACTGAAATATATTATATATATATAGGGATAAATATGAAAATTCATAAATATATATACATAATAAAACTGAAATATATATATATATATATATAGGGATAAATATGAAAATTCATAAATATATATACATAATAAAACTGAAATATATATATATATATATATATATATATGATCAATTCAATTTCGTTTGAGTTCGATTTTAAAAATTAAAATTAAAAATTGAATTAAATTAATTAATTTTTAATAAAAAAAATAAAAAAATTAAATTTATTCAATTTAATTCAATTTTTAAATTTTAAAATCTATTTTATTGATTTTATTTGATTTGATTTAATTTTGAACTCTCTTTTCTATGAACTTTCCATGTAAAATCCATGCAATCATTCCCTTGAAAATTGTAAACCATACATGAATAAACAAACCGAGCAAAAGAGCTCCAGCCTCGCTTGTGTCCCTCGAAACAGCTCTTCTCTATCCCTCTCTCCAACTCCAGCCATTACCACCACAACAGACACCTGGTAATGGCTCTCTCCCCTGGCAAATCCCACCACCTCTTGCTCTTCCTATCCTTCTCCCTCCTCTTCCTCGTCCATGGCAAACTGGATCTCCACCCTTCAGACCTCAAAGCCCTATCAATTGTGCAAAAAGAGTTGGGCGTCAACGGTCAACTCCAACGACCCACCCCCCCTTGTACCACCGACGGCGTGTTCTACGAGAGGAGGCTCTCCAACAACGGGAGCTATGTTCTCAGAATCACCAGGCTCGTCTTTAAGTCCAAGCACCTCAATGGGGTTCTGTCCCCAGCAATTGGACGCCTCGCCGAGCTCAAAGAGATCTCTCTTTCAGACAATCAACTTGTTGACCAAATCCCCTCCCAGATAGTTGACTGCCGGAAACTTGAAATTCTCGACCTCGGAAACAACCGCTTCTCCGGGGAAGTTTCGCCTGAACTGTCGTCTCTCGTTCGCCTTCGAATCCTCGACGTCTCTTCCAACAGACTCTCTGGGAATTTGAATTTCTTGAAGTATTTTCCCAACCTGGAAAGTCTCTCCGTGGCAGACAATCTCTTCGCGGGGAGAATTCCAGCGTCCGTACGTTCGCTTCGCAATCTCCGACACTTAAACTATTCCGGGAATCATTTCCTTGAAGGTTATGTGCCGTTGATGAAGCTTGAACGCTCTGCATCAGATGTCCCCAAAAGGTACATCCTTGCTGAGACTCCAACTGAAGGAAGAAGCAGAGCTTCTGCACCCGCCCCCAAATCCCGCAACCGCAAAGAGTAATGCTCCTGATCAAGCCCAAGCTCCTGCTCCAACGAGGCCACCCCACAAACAGAAATCGAGCAAGAGGAAACTAGGTGGGTGGATTCTTGGGTTTGTAGCTGGAGCGCTGGCTGGTAGCATATGTGGGTTCATATTTTCTTTGCTGTTCAAGTTGGCTTTAGCTGTGATCAAAGGGGGAGGCAAGAGCTTAGGCCCTGCAATTTGCAGTCCTTTAATTAAAAAAGCTGAGGACTTGCTTTCTTAGAGAAGGACGATGGGCTGGCTTCATTAGAAATCATTGGAAGAGGTGGGTGTGGAGAAGTTTACAAGGCTGAATTACCAGGAAGCGATGGGAAGATGATTGCCATAAAGAAGATTACTCAAACTCAAAAGGATGCAACGGAATTGGCTGAAGAAGACAGTAAGCTTTTGCTCAAAAAAATGCGTCAAATTCGATCAGAGATTAATACTGTTGCTAAAATTCGACACCGCAACCTTCTACCTCTGCTAGCTCATTTGTCCAAGCCCGATTGCCACTACCTTGTCTATGAGTTTATGAAGAATGGAAGTCTACAAGATGTGCTGAATCAAGTTCAAGAGGGTAGAAGGGAATTAGATTGGTTGTCACGGCACAAGATTGCACTTGGTGTAGCAGCTGGCCTAGAATACCTTCACATGAGCCAGAACCAACGTATAATTCATAGAGACCTGAAGCCGGCAAACGTTCTTCTCGATGATGATATGGAAGCTCGCATTGCAGATTTTGGGCTTGCAAAAGCAATGCCAGATGCTCTTACACACATCACCGCCTCAAATCTGGCTGGCACTGTGGGATACATAGCGCCAGAGTATCACCAGATACTGAAGTTCACTGACAAGTGTGACATATACAGCTTTGGGGTTCTGCTTGGTATCTTGGTGATAGGAAAGCTTCCATCCGATGAGTTTTTCCTGAACACAGACGAAATGAGTTTGGTCAAGTGGATGAGAAATGTGATGACTTCAGAAAATCCTAAGCAAGCAATCGATGCAAAGCTTATGGACAACGGATATGAGGAACAAATGCTTCTGGTTTTGAAGATTGCCTGCTTTTGTACTTTGGATGATCCAAAGGAGAGGCCTAACAGTAAGGATGTTAGGTGTATGTTGTCCCAAATTAAGCACTAAATCTGTTTGATATAGATGCCAAATAATATGTGTAACACGCATGCGGTCAAGGGTGCGTTTTAAGAATATTGACGACAACTAGATGATGGATGTGGGTTCAAAATATAAAAGAACCAATATAATATTGTTTCTTTCATCATAGAATGCCGAATTCACGTCCCCCCAGGGAGCATTGTGATGATCCATGTCTAATCGATTATAGAACTACTAGCTTGCACTGTGATTAAGTATTGATCCGAAAATTTAATATTCCCATTACTCAATGGAGTACTATTATCATCAAGAATAAGCAGAAGAAAAGTCGTCCCTCCACCATTTCTGTCCCTTCATTAATTGAGCACTTGAAGTTTTACATTATATTTGATCCTGCCAAGAAAGGGCGGAAAGGCCTGTTTCCAAAAATTAAAAAGTAATAGCCTTAATTACTAAAATGATGAAACAGAAGCCATCATAAGTTTGGACAAAAAGGATGAAGAGGCAGTCAAACAACATAAAGAAACTAGAATGATGGTACTCCAGAAGTTGACAAGTTGGACGGCATTTAGCACTGACTTGTTAAGTCCTCCAATACACCCCCTCCCCCTTCCCCCTTCCCCCTTCCCCCTTCTTTCCTCTGTCTCTTTCGATGTAGAGAAATTAGTTGTATCTGATGCCACTTCTCACCAACAAATCACAATGACGTTTCACTAGATAGATGATATAATTGACAGGGGAAAGCAGAAGTTACATATATTTATCTCAAATGCTTTAGAAATCTAAAAGTAACTGAGGAAGAATACTCTCCAAATGAGTATCTTCTATCTTACTAACACCCTCTGCCTCTGCGATAGCAGCAGCACGTTGAACAGCTTCTGCATCAACAGAAAGGTTTCTGTAAAGATGATAACGTGCAAAGTCAACACATTCATAGTCTCAAACGCTAATGAGTTTCTCTTTTGAGATGGTTAAACCTCTGACAAAAATCCGGAGAAGCTCACAAGTAAGCTTCTGTGCATTTGCATTAGCTGCACAAAAAAAGATGGACAAAGAAGTAACTCATAAAATGCCAAATCTGCAATACCAAGGCAACTCTAGTGCAACATAATCACAGTCTCACAGAACCTTGCCCAAATAAGAAATCTGTCAATAGAATGATAGAATGGAAATATGGTATAAACACCAGTAGTTTGCCGCTTCTTCCTGGATGTTCCGGCCCGTACCTATGGCAATAAAACTCATTTGCAGATTATCGACACAAAATGCAGCAGTTAAGCAGGAGATATTCTGTAATTGAAGAGAATAAACAACATATTGGAGAATGTAGGTCCTACTCATGATGCTTCTGCTGTAGATGGCACCCACTCAGTTATTGATTTACAAAATTTACTTAGATTATCAACTCATATATGCAATAGTTTGACAATCATCTTACTCTAAAACAAATACGGAAAAACCCTAAATAATGAAGGAAAGAAATTGAAAGGGGAACACTTGGAGAAGCCAGCAAAAGCACATGAATACATGCAAGAAATGGTCCATTACCAAACATTTTGAGAAAGAAGCATTACATACAATAAAATAAACAATATAGTAAATTACTATGCTTTCCCCTGTGTTTTGCATTTACCATACAAATCTCTCCTCTATTATAAAAACCTACACTGCTTCAGTGCATTTAAAAAAACCACTACAATTAACTCCAAAATGCTGTTGGGTCTTACAACTTTGTTAATTAAACTGTTAGCAGATGGAAAACATTGATGTTTTTGCGCTCAAATGTCGTTCATACCGTTATTCAGCCTTATATGCTGAGGACAAAAGAAAAACACATTAACTAGGTGCAGCTGAACCTTCAATTCAGTTGCATCAAATAAATGCATTCTTCTCAT
This sequence comes from Castanospermum australe, assembly GCA_019955255.1. NCBI lineage: Eukaryota > Viridiplantae > Streptophyta > Magnoliopsida > Fabales > Fabaceae > Castanospermum > Castanospermum australe. The sequence continues at coordinate 123,912 of NSJW01000952.1, forward strand.
TTTCTCAAACATCCATGAGATAAGAGTTCAAGTAATGAATCTACTAGGACAGCATTAGTACTTTTCATAAATACAATGGACTTTTGTGTAGTGTGATGCAGAAAAATAATTATTAAGAATAATAAATGTTTTGAGTCATAGTTCTATGTATTTACGTCTAGAACTACTCAAGAGTCATGGTTCTATGTATTTGATAAATTAATTAAGCCTAAAATAATCCAATCTCGTATTTAGGGGGCTTAGTAGTTAAGTACAGTCTTAAAGTCAGTCAAAGTTCATAAATTTGGTCATTTAAGAGTCAGTCAGTTCTGAAGTCACATAAGGTCTATAAATTGTGATGCTCTATGCAATTCTGAACAGCATTGAATAAAGAATTATTCAGAAATATTTAGGGTGTTTCTTTCAACTTAGGATAGAATTCTGTTCATACAAGATTCTTGTCCAAGGAGGTGGACTCCTCCCACAAAACCCTAATATCCTACAAACTTACCCTACCTACTCCCATATTATCCCTTTTTTCCATTCAACCCAAAATTTAGATAATTCCTGGGCTACATCATAGTGTCTACGTGAAAAACACAAAACACAAGGGAAAGGAAATATATGTGTGTACGTGAAATTGAATATGAAGTTTGTATTAAGCCCATGGAATATGACAATCACAAAATTATCAAATTTTCAAGTTGAAGGTCTTTCAGGGATATGGTCAAGGGTAATGATTGAGTAATTTGAGAAATACATATTCTCATGCAGTAAGTTAACAAAGTGAATCTAAGAGGTATTAGTATAGTGAAAGTGAACTATACCTCCCAGACATGAGAACTGCGATTTAATTATTAAGAATCGCATTTCATGGGGAGTGTTATATCATTATTACTTCCAGCCCGGTATATTTCTATGGGGATACTCCTTGTTTATAGCCAAAAGAAAAAAGACAACAAAGTGAGACTAAAAGATGATATGTAGGGATCTTGCAGCCCATAATGTGGTTGGGATTGAAATACCAAGCAAGCATGACTTAAACAATGGTTCTTGATGTTTAAAACAACAATAGGACGAGCTCAACACACCGTATGATAAGAACATAAGTAGGAAAGCAAAGGTAGGTTGCGTTTGCTAATAAGAGGATCACGGAAGAAGAAAAAACAAATTGGCTAAATGCATACAGGAATCTCTATTTGCTGTCAGGTCTGTTCTGTGTGTTAATAAGGGTAACAGGTCATGAGCATAACCTAACTACGAACTGACCTTACATCACTTGGACCAATAAGGACATGAACAGTAAGACGGACAGAAATTTGAATAGCATGGTTCTAAAATGCTTCAGAAATATGATAGTAAATTTTAATCCAATGTAGTAGAAAAGGGTCCTAATTCATGAGCAGCTCGAAATAACAGCACAAAACAATTCCAATGCTCCAGCACCCAATAAGAAAAGGAGAATTCAAAAATTATTGTTATCATCTCAAGTCTCAACTCAACCAATGGCAAGTAGTACATATCAGAAATGAAAATGAAATGTGAAAATATTGTGAAGGGGATAAATTTGAAAACCTTGGAGTCCAAAGCGTCGTTGGTTTCGGATTTTTCACGCTCTGCAAATGGGAAAACAAAATAAAATAATAAGAATAATGATTCCCATAAGCTGGAAAGGAAAGGAGAAGAATGAAGCTTAGGATAGGTAGATAGAGAGGTCGTCCTACCAAGGGCTCGTCTGCTCCAAACGCGCCTGAAAATGGCATCAATCAGATCCTGTTAGTTACATAACCAATTTGAATGGAAAAGTCAGGGCATTACAAATTCTGCTCAAAAAACTAAACTAGTGAAAAAAATTAGAAATGACGAAGGAAAAGGTTCTAGATCTGTACGGAATCAAAGGTGGCTTCCTCCATTGTAAGTGCAAGATGACTGCTACTTATGCGTGCTTCACCGATCACCGCCCCAACCTTGACGACGATAACACTCTCCTCCTCCCGAGAAACCGAATCTTGGAGAATAACTTCGTGAGATAGTGATACTGTAACTGCTTCGGGATATATTTATAGTTATTTTAACTTACAGTCGTGATTTCGACGAGCCACTATAGCTCAGTGGTAGAGCGTCAGTTGTAAACTGAAGGTCTGTAGCTCGATCTTGCATGGTACATCAATGATTGTTCATTTCTCCAGCCCTGTACGGATTGTTGTTTGCTTGCATCCCATCAATACGACGTCGTGCTATTAGATGCGGTCACCCTTCTATTCTATATCTTGAACTGAATTAAATCATGAGTGGGTTTTACTTCTTCTCGACTTCTTGTTTCATTTAATATACCACAACATACTTCATTTCTGCATGGAAATATTGGGTTTCAAAGTAATACTTGTACATATTTTAGTTTTAAATTTTGTGTACTATTAAGACCCAAAGAAACACATACAAACACCTTGGTTACAATCGTGAAAACCGAATAAGCTCTTGTATCTCATTATTTGGGAGTTCCCATCCAACTGAAGGCCTGTAGTTCGAATTGTATGGTTACTTGGGGTTTCAAGTTTTAGCTTGGGGTGCAGCCCTCACACCTCAAAACTACAGGCCTGTGCTACTAATATGTATTATTCTACATAGGGGCATTGGGTTGTTAAATTTTGTCTAAAAAAAGAATTGCAATTCTTCCAAATAAAGATTTTAATTTGTCAAGGCTTTGCCTTTGGATATGATCCTCAAAGGGCTCCCAGCTCGTGGTAGAGCATCAATCTTGAAAACTGAAGGCCCGCAGTTCAATTCTGCAGAGGGGCATTGGGTTTTAAAGTTTTGTTCCGATGGACAGTTAGTGCATGTTGTTGTTTCTTAGACATGTTTCATGTGTTTTAACCCAAAAAAAAAAAAAAAACATGTTTCATGTATATGTCCACACTAGTGTTTGTCACTTTTTTTTTTCCTGGGTATGTGTTTAAAACTGATTTAACAATATCATCATCTATTCAACTATGTTAATAGATGAGTTGAATAATATATTCTCATAAAATTGTTAAGACTGCAATGTCATAATACAGAAAATTCAATTATGTATTCGGTCATTTCAAAGCTTGAAACCCCAAAAAAAAATGCAAATTGTCTAAAGTAAAATAAATATGTCTCCAGTACTAATATTATTGGGTTTCAAAAATGATCAGCTCACCAACAACTATGAGATAAGACCATCTATAGATAGGTATAGTATTCAAACTAAACTTAAATGATAAAGTTTATTTTTATCGTTAAGGAGTTCTAATCCTACTGAGTTAGGATTATTACTTTAAATCCTTACTTATATAAAGGGACACTCCCCTAAGTTATATTTACTCAATGCTAAACACTAAAGCCTGTTGAGTATTCTTCGAACTTGATCGTCGGAATATCTTCTGCAGGTACCCCTTCTTTTATTCAAGCATTTTTGCAGCATCGGGTCCACCGGAATCAAATGATTTTGTTCCAATAATTTTTTCTGTTTTGATGTAGGTTTACTGTGTCTTCACGATTTCATTTCAATGTATACGGATAAATTTATTTCTTGCAAAGTATGAAGAGTTCTAGATAAACCATGAAAAGCTCTTTATGCATACAACCGCCAGGCATGACCCACCAACTAGGCTCAAGCTCAAAGCCTCGAACTCGGTTTCACAAGCTGCGTGTTTAGCTCCCCCACGATTACTTAGGATTTAGAAATTTGGGTAGCTCCTTACGTTACAGTGAAATTAGTTGGGGTGTTCTCAATTCTCATTAATCTAGAAAACACACTTGCAGGAACAGTCTTAAAAACTCCATTATCGATAACAAGAAGCGTTGCTGGGTAAATTTTAATTTGTTTACTGACAAGTGCCCTATATATTTAGATATTTTTTTATTATATTTGTCCCATAAATTTCACGGGTAATACAACTAATAATGTTTATTACAAAAAGTTCAATCCCAAACAACCTGATTTGCAGTGAAGAATATCCGCCTGCACGAGCACAAATAAAGCCTTTTTTATTAAAAAAAAAAACACCATACCATATTTGAGTTCTTTCTTTTTTTTAAAAAAATCTCTCCACATAATTGTAACATGTGGATGGCACTCACACAATCGGTGATATTTGGGAAATCATTTGCAGCACCAAAGAGGCCGTACCAACTGAAAAAGTCAAATGAATGAATAAAAGAAAGAAGCATCCATAATTAAGGTCAATGGTCTCAATGCCAATGGTGGATCTTAGTCTTAGAAAGAAATAGGCATTTGTTAATAAATGCATATTCATTGTGAAACATAATTATGAACCCGCGGCTTGTATAATAAACCTTAACAACCAAAAGCACAGCTTTCTGAATATTAGTGATTAATTATGAATACTGATATTTATTGTATATTAATTTTTTAAAGAAAAATTATATTATATATAGATCAGAGTGGTCACTCCGTACCTTCTATATACAAATACACAGGAGTAGGTCTAATTTTTGTAGGGATCGAGGACCTCTTATGTGTACGAGTTATGTAAAAAACAATCACTGGAAATGGTGTAAAAATTGACGTAAACAAATATACAAAATCTATTACCCATTAATTATTTATTCTGGTGTATATTACTAGTACAGTTCCGGTGAAGAACAAGGACTTTTGGAAGGGAAATTATGGACGAAACCTTAATTTTGAAGCTTCGTACGTACTTTATGTTATGTGCTTTCTTGAAAGAAAATAGTAGTGAAACCAGAAGCATATCTGGTGGCTTGTCAGAATTTCAACCTAGCTAGCTAGCTATGGGTACAAACATGATTTAAATGGAGGACTTGGCATGCAGAATTGACGCAGATTCAAATCAAATTCAAACCAAACACCTCCCACACCTTAATATCCCCGTCAAGGCTTCCACTGGAGCGTAACGACCCCTTTTGAGGCACCTGCACCTGCACCTGCACCTGCGCCAGCCGAAAATGCAACCAATGACTTGATCGGTTTCTCGTGCCCTTCCAACACTGCCTTGCAGCAAGACCCACTCCCCTTTTCTCGTTGCCAGATCCTGACCGTCGGATCTGCTGACCCACTAGCCAACAAACCTGCCACGTCGATCAGACACAGTATGGCCCCACTATGACCCCGTAATGTTTCCACCGAGACGACGTCGTTCCCACCACACTTCGTCTCCCACCAGCAGATGGCACCGTCGCAACCACCGGAAAACAACACCGTGCCATCACCGTTCAGTGCAAGCGCATTCACGGTTGATTTCTGCTTCCCTATGGTGCTCACCAACGTGTGCCTCTTCACCTTATCGTCCATCTCCCAGACCTTGATGCACCCATCCGCCGAGGCCGTATAAACCGCGCCGTCGGGGGAGACGGCGACGGCATTGATGGCATCTTCATGAGCCTTAACGGACTCCAAACACCGGTAATCGGACAAATCCCAAATCTTAAAGCTCTTATCCCAAGAAACCGAGTACATCAGCCTCTCATTCACCGCCAAACCCGATACCGTATCACAGTGTTGGATCCACAGTCTCCTCTTGTTGCGTCGAACGCTGACGTAGTTTCTGGGTAGGATGAAACGGCGCAACCGGTCCTGCACGGTGGGGAGGGTGGACAGGAGACGGTGTCGTTTAGAGGGCGTGATGAACCAGACGCGAATCTTGCAGTCTTGGTGAGCGGTGAAGATCCTTGAACCGCTGAACGCAATGGATTTGACGAACCCCGACGCGGGGTTGTCGTTGAATGCATCGACGTGTTTGTAATGGGTGAGGTCAAAGACGTTGATTAGGTTGAGGGATGCGGCGTAGAGAAGGTTGCGGTGGAGGGCGAGGCCGGTGATATGAGGGGTTAGGGTTCGGAAGGAGGTAACGCAGTGGTAGTTGAGGTTGAGAGAGTTAGGGTTTTGATGTTGATGTTGATGTTGATGTTGACGTTGAAGGGTGGTCGCGCCATTCATTTTGGACGTAGAGATTAGAGAAGGTGCAGAGACAGAGTGCAGAAACAGTGAGATGGTATATTCGGTGTTGTCATGGAATGAACACATACGGAGTAGCTGAAGCAGGAATATAGGTAGTGGTTGGGATTTCTCTCTGAGAGGGCACTTGGCAAGCGCAGGAAGCACAACACGTGGCAAGCGCAGAGGCTCCGACAAGTAACTTGGTGGGTCAATAATGGGAGTGGCGGGGTCCACCCAAGATATGTTGGACCCTGGGAATCGATTGGGCAACGTGTTGCTTATACCTAAACCCGATTGGTTTGCTCCGTGTGAGGTGGATTCTTGTGTGTAATATTAGAACAATGCTTTGAATCAGTGACAACATCACATGTGTCATGATCAAATTAAATTTATATCCTTACATTAAATTAAAATAAAAACTATAATTGTATAATGTATTACATTTATATACACACACAAATACAATACAACTTTGTTTACTTCTTATCCCATTTACACCTTCTCAATATTAAGTATTTGCATGTTAAATAAAGAAGTATACCACACATTAATTATATATAATACCTTGTTAAACTTGAAAACAGAACCGCTTGATGATTTGTTTATGGTAGAAGAGAATAAGAGGTTTACAAAGGAAAACCCGATCATCTCAACTAAATTTTTACATCATTATTATTGTTAAAGAAAAAAAAAATGTTACTGTACCTCTGAAGGTTTAGTGATATATATCAATTAGTTAAGAGTGTCATTGCGTGGTTGATTAATTACTAAATAAATTTATGCATATAATTCAGCAATAAAAATGCAAAAATAGTAAAACAAATGTTGGAATATCTCTCATGATGTTTTACTCGATCTAGCTAGGCCGTCCATTATTCCTTCAAACAATGAAGGCACAAATCATAGTGAGCTAACTTATATTCTTTTTTAATGAGTGATGATTTGCTCTTCTCTTTTCACTATTTTACTTTAAAAAATTTCGATGCATCCTCACTTTATTATCGCCACTTTAGTTTAAGCTTTCTTATTGTTTATTATTTCCAAATCTTTCTCCCTCTTACCAACCTCATTTTCTCCTGTTTCTGATACCTCTTTTATTGTGCTATTTCTCTTATCAAAGTTCGTTGTCATTGAAATAACATTATTATTTCAAACAAAGGAAACACACATTCATGATAGTGAGCTAAAGTCTATTCGTTTTTAACGAGTGATGATTTGTTCTCTTTTACTATTTTACTTAAAAAAAATTCCGATGCACTGTCGCTTTATTTTTTGATCCACTTTAGTTTAACCTTTTTTATTGTTTATAATTTCCAAATCTTTCTCTCTTCTCACGAATATCATGGCTCATTTTCTCTCAGGTATGATAAATGAATTGATTTAGATAAATTTTAGATTGGATCATTAATGATGGATTAAAAAAAACTAATAATTTATTTTAAATTTATTAAAAAATTATTAAAAGTATCCAATCTATCCATGACTTATTTGAATGGATGAATATTGAATTTATTTATTAATCACTTTTAATATATGGATATCTAATATATTTATTAATTCATTTTAATAGATGGATATCCAATAGATATCCATCCATTATCAACTAAATACATTTAGACTTTTCATATATTTAAATACATTTTATTCTCTGAATCATATAGATATTTAACAAATATTTTGATTGATTCATTAATTATCCATTAACTAAAATTAATCTAATTCATTAAATTTATTAATATAATTTGATGGATTAAATTATATTTAAATATACATAAATCAGATAAATCATGAATTAATAGATCTAATTACCATCCGTACCTTCTCCTGGCTTCTAAAACCTCTTTTATTGTGCTACTTCATATTATCAAAGTTCATTTTCCTTTAAATACTCCGTAAAAATACTATTTTGATCTATACAAATATATTTCGTTTACAATTTTCTGAATTTAAATTAAATATATGATTCAGTTCTTAATTTATTAAAACTTATTTCATGTTAGCTCTTTAAATTAGTCAATTAGATATAGTAAAAAAAAATTAAAGTAAATTATGGACTAAATTACGTACAAGGCATATTTTCAAGGTTCAAAATGCTATTTTACTCCATAAATAAATAAGTTTTAGACCACTAAATATTAACTAGACTCCATTTGTTTAACAATTTACTTTTTACATAATCTCCATGTCAATAATGTTCCTTTTGTTTGGAGACATTATTAGGATACCTAAGCATGAAACATGAGTTTGATCACTGCAATGCAATATACAGTTGAATTCCACCAAAGGGAAATAAAATATATTATATGGAGCCATGCCGGCCTCTACATGCATATTGCCTTTGAATATTTAAGACACTAAACTAAATGACAATTGATGTCTAAAGCATGAAACAATGGAGATCAATGTCTAGGGCTCCATTTTAATGCTATTAATTTGTGCTTACGTGCCAGGATAGCATAACATCACTGCCATATGGTCCGGCCTAGGATGTAAACGTGTCATTCTATGTCGCATTATTCTTTTCACTTGGACAAAACTTCCCTCCAATGGAGTTTCTTTCTCTGAAAAGTATGCCATTCCTTTTGGGTTTATGGAATGGAGCAAAAGCTTATGTATATTTACTTTTTTATGGCATCATATATAGATGCTTTTTTAATTAATGATTATGTGTACATGCATGTAATGAACCACTTAGGTTGATTTTTATTCGCGTAGTAGAACAAAAGCATGTACCATTGATTCCAATGGAGGGACATTTTGGCCGCCCGGGGGGGGGGGGGGGGTGACGTATACCTATGCGTATGAATGCAAAGCTTTTTTCTGTTAAATATGTGTCGGTGTAATTGATGTTTTATATGTATGGTACGTAGAATAGACAAAGCTTGAGTATAAGGCAAATTTAACTTAAATGCAGCTTTTTGTGTTAATTGTTGTCGGGTTCCTCAATCAGAAACTGCAAATAGATGTATATTTTATCTTTCTCTCTTATGTATGCCGATTTTTACATAACACGCTAACGCTATCATCTCCGTCTACAATTTCTTTTTAAACTAAAAACTAGAGATAGGTTTTGTTATTCAGTGTCAAAGGCTCTGGAATGTATCTGCGTTTTAACTCAGATCTATTTCGGCCGTGGTACGCGACCATCGTGTGTGAACTTAATTAGCAAGAGAAATAACAATGATCAAAAAATAAAGTGTTCCTTCCTGCTATTCCTAAGTCGGTCAGAACTGTGGTCACTGTTGAATAATAACAAGTGGATTGTGGAGATGGAGAGATACCTGCAAAGCTACTCCAATGCTGAAGTTAGTAAATGAATGATATGAGAAAAAAGATAGTAAAAAATAAATATATTTAAAAGTATTCTCCTTAATAAGTTTATATAATGAGATGACATTAATGTCGTGCTAGAATCTTGGGCGAGGATAGTGATGAGCCTGAAATCTTGGACGGGAATTGAAATGTGAAGGGTGCACGATGTGGAATTAGGCAATATTCTAGTCTAAATATTCTTTAATTCCAATCACGTGTTTCTCGTAAAGTGATGATGGGCTTGGTCCATGATCCTTCAAGGTTAGTTCTGTCCAAAAAGAAAGAAAAGAGATCGAGCAAAAGAAGAGCTAGGTCTAAAGGGAGGAAAACTATCAAGAGAAGAGATTTGGGATGAGTAAATTTAAAGCAGCTCCAATGCCTTTGGTGGTGTTTATAATTTTAAATTATAGTTGTAGTTTTAGTTATAATTATATTGTAATTACAACCATCACGAATAATTACAAAAATATACTGATAAGAAGACGATTATCAATGGCTCCGACACTCAAGGGGCAAAAGGTTTGAGATCAATAATTTGGGACAAATTCAGAATATATAGCAAGGGATGAGGCCTCCCCTATTTTCTTTTCTTAATTTCTCACTGTGTGGGATTGGTTCTCTATAATGCATTTCTCGAGCAGATTTGTTAAATTGGAGAATTGTGCAAAATCTTGGCACAGGAAATTGGAACTGAACTTCCATTAATTAATTAGCAATATTAATCTTCATCTACTGTATGATTGCTACCAACTTACCATAATAATTAAATGGTGATAGATAGCTTAAACTTGTTAGAAGTTGAGCTTTCATTGATCTAACTAATTAACTTTTCAATTTTTGTATTTATTTAATTATTGATTAATAAATGAATGTATTTTAAGATACATTTTACGATAAAGAAAAAAAAAGACTTTACGTTTTAAAAGTTTGAGCTCTTCATAAACTCAACCATAATTAAATTAAAATAATATTTACATAAGAAATGGAAACCGATCATGAATGATGTTATAAACCAAGTATTAATGTGATTAGTGAAGAAGGAACACTATCAAGTATAAACCGAGCATAGTCTGTGTCTGCTTGCAACAGATGCAGAGCCTTCAACAAATGAAAAAGATAAATGAATAGATAAATAATTATCCATGCAGAAGAAGCTTGTTGGTATAATGGCATCCAAGAAAAAAAAAATTGGCCCAGAGCCAAGAAAAATATCAGAAATAGAACTTAGTAAAGATCACGCCACCTATTCGAAACTAACAAGGCAAAAAGAAAACAAAAATTGTGAAAGAGTAACACTGAGTCACTGAGCAGCTCATATAAATAGGAGTTTTAAGTAGAAAGAGTAGGGGTAGATTTCGTAGCTCTAGCAGCAATACAGCAACAATGCCAGCAAAAGGAAATAACATTATTTTAGAATATGGTCAGTTTGAGGAAATATTTTTTGTTTTTATTTGTAATTTTTAAAAATAATTTTTATATTTAAATTTTTAATTTTAAAATGCATGTTTGATTAATATAATTTTTATTTATAGTAATTATAAAATTGTTACTGTATTTTTAATTCTAAGAGTATTCTAATTTAATAAAAACATAATACATAACTAAAAAATAAATACATGCTTTTAAATTAAATTTATAATATTATATAATAATATTTAGATACAAACAACATCATTGGAAGTAATATTTTCCTAATACATAATTTTTTTTAAAAAGAGAGAATATATTTGAATATAAATATTAAAAAAATGAGCGACTATTGTGAACTCCGAAATGAATGGTACCATGCTGGGACCATGAGAAACTTTAATGTATTGTGCATCATTTCAATAAAAACATAACACTTGACACATGAAATGAATCATGAATGTGCGGCCTGATATTAAATTTATAATAATATAATACTTTTATAGTAGGTGAGTATTTCTCTTGGACTAGTGGTGGGCAACAGTAAGTTCTAATATGGACTCCTATGGAATAAAAAGCCCATGCCATGTCGTGCCAAAATTAACTCGAGGCCAGTTTTGATAATAATTGGGCCTGCATCTCTTTATTCTTGGCCCATCTAATATTCATTGTGGTTTATTTTGTCAACAACTCCGAGCACCCAGGCCCAAAACAAATTTTGTTTCTTAGGTAAGAAAACAAAATTAAATTTTTCATCGACAATCCAAATGTTCAAATTTCCAACAACCTTTCTCATTTTTTCAATTTTTTTTCTCGTTGGCTTCAAACTACGAAGAACTTATTTTATGAAGAACTTATTTTCCAGCCAAATAGTATATCAAGGAAGACCCAAGAAAGATCATCCATATCTCATCTTAAACGGGAGAATTATAAATAGATACACTATGACATAATATGTTAATAAATAAGAAAATATTATATAATCAAAATTTTTTTATTAAAATTTTTGATAAAATAATTAAACATGTTTTTTTTACTTTTAAATTAGTGAATAGATTCTACCATTTAATTTTATTTAACAACCATCATTTATTTTGTTTGAATTTTATCAAAAATTTTAATTATTTTTTCAACTGTGTAATATTATTCTAATATGTATCATATTGCAATTAAATTTATGGAAGGGGCTAATTATCAAAAGTTTAAAAAGAAAAAAGTTTTATATAGCACGAAAACTCATATCGCAAAAAGTTACGAATAATAAGGCATTTAGAAAGAATGAAGCAATTTGAAGTTAATAAATTCTCTCAACTACGAAAATCAGGAGTAGTTAAAAAGTGAGACGGATAATATTTCTCATAACACATTTCATATAAGATCTTTGGTGACATGTATCATTTTCCTTTAAAAGATAAGGAACTAAAAAAGAAGCAATTTCAATTTTTAGAAGTTCTTCAACTAAAGATTCTAATTGAAATATCATTACCTACCCCACTCATTCATTTTGATTGATCATATCTCATAATTACTGAGACTTCTTTCATTTGATTTAATTTAATTCATAAAATATCCTCTATGAATTTAATTGGACAGATTAAATTTTGGTTTGTTGATATTTTGATTTGATTTTTTTCTTATTCGTTTTTTGCACTGTCTCTCATTTATTTATTTATTTTATTTAGCGTGTACGTTATTACTTAGCATTTATAGAAAATTAATATTGGTAGCACTATTCTTTTATTTTAACTCAATCAGTTCAGCTACTGTAGCTATTTTGTTTAAAGTTCATTTAGTGCGTCTTTATACCACGACCTTAATGATGACCAAAAAAAAAAAGAAAAATACCACGACCTTAATTATGTCTTCTTTAATTCGGCAAAGGTTAGTATCTGTTTGGCAAGAGGTAAACTTTTTTCTTTCGTGGAATTATTTCCGCATCTCGAAAGTTTAAAACTTGTAGGTGAAGCCATAACTTCAATTGATTTTTATTTTTAAATATTTTGTTGGTACTTTAAAATTGATTTTGTTTTGTTTTTGGTTGGTAGGAAACTTCAGTTGATTTTTAATTGTATTGGTTTGTCTTCTTGGTTCCTTCCTCTGCAAAATTGCGGGTTGACAGCGGAAACACGGAATGTTGGAACACAAAATATACGTTGTTTCCTGAAAGGCTGCAATATGTGTCTCTTTAGAAAAATTTGTTGTGCAGTCTAAGTATAAAATTCTTTCCTCGTTTATTTTTATACGTCTTATAAAAGAAATTATTTTATCTTAAAATATTATTATTTAAAAATATTTTAAAAGTAGTAGTTAATTTTTTAATTTTATTTTTATTTTTTAATATAAAAAATTAATAAAATAAAAAATAATAATTTAATTATATTAAATTATATTTTTTATAATTAAAATTATTTAATAATTTTTTTAAATTCTTATATATTTACCTAAACGACATATATAAATAAACGATGAAAATAAATATAAGCATTAAATAAGCATTAAGCGTATGAGTTTTTTTCTTCATACAATAAATAATATTAATTATTTAATCAAGTAAAAAATACTTAATATATTAGTTTTTTTTATTAATTTAATTAAAAAAATCACTCTTATCTCATAATTCAAAACTTATGCATTCGAGAATTCTTTTTAAACATACTCGATTTGATATTTTTTATTATATTATTGAGTATGTGAGTCATTATTATTTTTTAATATAATTATTAAATTTATATTTTAAATAAAAATATTTAATTTTAATTAATTATTAATATAAAATTTTTTATATTATAATTTAATTATATATTATTAAATATTTAATTTTTTAAATAATTATTATTTTAATAAATTTTTTTAATAATTTATAATTAAATAATAATATAAAATTTTTTATATTAATAATTAATTAAAATTAAATTTTTAATAAAATTAACGTATTGAATAACACTATCGTACTTTTTAATTTATATTTTTTTTATTTTTTATATAATTATTTTATTAATTAATTAATTATAATTTTAAATTAATTTTAAATTAATTTTTTACATAAAAATAATTTTTTGAATAAATAAAAAGATAATTATTTATATTTAAAAATAATTATAATTTTAAAATATAATTATTAAAAAATGTGTGTATTTAAAATTTTATTTTTTTGATTTATATTCAATTAGTTATTAATAATTTTTTAAAAATAATTCTCTTTTTTATTTTTTTCCTCTATAATTTTTATAAATTAATTAATTATAATTTTATTATAATGATTAATTAATTAATTAAAAATAATTTTGTAAAAAAAGATATTTCTCATTATTTAAAAATAATTAAAATTATAAAATATAATTATAAAAAAATAAATGTACTTATCAATTTATTTTTTATTTTTATTTAATTAATTATTTATAATTTTTAAAAAATTAATATTTGAAATTAAAAATAACTTTTTTTTATAATAATATAAATTATTATTAATGTGCAGATAGTAAAAGACAAACAAAAGTCTATATAATTGTTATGAGACACCATAAGTGACGTAATGTGAAAAAAAAAAAAAAAAGAAGTCTTACAGGTAACAAAGAGTCTCTCAGCGTTTGAATTTGAGGCTAAAGGACAAATGGAGGCTGGAGCCGTTCATCGGGCCGGATTACCATAAAACCAGGTGTAACCTAAGAAGAATATCTCCCGTTTGAATTTGAGACTAAAGAGTAAAGACAATTGGATTTGGATCCATTCCTGGGGCGTGATTACCATAAAACTAGGGTTTGTGTTGAAAATTCTCCGGCAAAGATTTTCATTAATTTAATTAAAAAAAGTTTTTTTTCCTGATTATAAGCACGTATATAAGTAAAGGAAATAGATAATTTTTACGATAAAATAAATCCTCAAACTCATTTACAAAGAAAAAAGGAATTTTTTTTAAGGACGAGAGAACGTCACACCTAATGCCAAAATTAGTATCAATTGAACTACATACTCATTCACGAAGAAAAAAAAAAAAATTCTCTGAGAATGAAATTAATAATTGAATAAGATGACATTGGCAGATAGGCACTGCATTTAAAGAGGACATTCCTGCGCCCATGTTAATGTGAGGTCCCATTGTCAAAAAACAGCCAAAAGGGCTTCTCCTTCATTAGGAGGCAAATCATGGTTATGGTCATGGAGAAGCAAGCTTGAGTTTGATAACAAAAATGGGACAACCTGTAATTACCCCACAGAATCATTTAACTAGTAGACTTTCCTGAGATTAATTTTTGTACACCCTACACTTCTATACTTTTGTACTTCACTCCCTTATTTTGGTTCTCTAGTCCCCACTCAAACAAATAATCAATTATTATTGTAAAACAATATATGAGGTGTCAAGAGAGCACCGCATATACTCCATTTTTTTTCCAGCCCCACCATGGATCCTCATTCCCGATGTACAGTAAGAAAGCATGTATTTACAAATACTTAATTAAATTGAAAAAATTCTAAAAAACCAAAGGATAAAAAGATAAAAAGTTTTAGCACGACATTGTTCAGTATTAAGAAATTCTGAAACCATACAAATTTATTTAACAAACAATAACATAAAATTATAAAATGGAATGAATTTTTAATAAATTCAAATATAAATATCTAACAAACATCATATGTAGTACATATTTTATATTTTTTTATAATAAAAATACGTGTTTGAATTTATAACATTTTACAAATCATATAAATCTCTTATTGCTAGTCTATTTTTTATTTTTGTTTGAATCAAGAGTATTCTCACAAAATTCAATTTATTTGAACTGTTGAATAAGATTAATTTTTTTGAATCAATAGTGGCAATACTATATCTCTCTTTATGAAATACGATTTTTATAAATTGAACTGTACTTTTTATATTTAGAGAGTTAACTTATTTTCATCATGTCAACACCTCGTAAGTTATCACTAATCTATTTTTAATAATTTTTATATTTTATGTTTTTAAACATAAATAAAATACAACATATTTTATACATATATATTT
This sequence comes from Castanospermum australe, assembly GCA_019955255.1. Lineage (NCBI taxonomy): Eukaryota > Viridiplantae > Streptophyta > Magnoliopsida > Fabales > Fabaceae > Castanospermum > Castanospermum australe. The sequence goes on from NSJW01000952.1 coordinate 139,559, forward strand.
CATAATTACTTATATACCTAAATATTTAAATTACTTACATTTACATGAGAAGTATCGGATTTTTGCTCAACAATCCGTACTTTTGACCAAAAATGAAGTTCCTATTATGTCATCGTAAAATTTATGAAGAAAGAGGAATAACCGCTTAAACAATATTCTAGCTGTTAAATAAAAAAATTATTTTTACATCTTAATTTTATCTTTTTAATATATTTATTTTAAATAATAATAAATAAGGAAAAAATTTATTTATTTTTCTCTTCTTAACACATAATTTGCTACCAAAAGAGTAATATTCAGAAGTGAGAAGGATAACACGGAAATTGCCAAAAAGTAAAGGGGGCAAGGAGGCGAGGAGTGAGAGTAGACTCGAGGTCAATAAGGTAACACGTGAGCCTGAGCAACAGACAACGGGGCGCTCTTAAAAGGATTTTAATGGACGTAAATAAGAGAGCGAAAACAAACAACAACAAACACCTATTATTTTCCCCATAAAACAAACAACAACGACCTCATTCTCTCTCTCCGTTTTTACTCTTTGCTTTGCAGTTTGCTGTGCTACTGCCAAGAACATGCATCTCAAGGCAAGGATCACAACAACAAAGAACGAGAACTGAAGTGGCCTCTCTGTGTCTCAGTCGACAAGGATCTTCGCGGAGAAAAGAAAATCAGAGGAACCGATGGGTGGTGTCACCTCTTCCATGGCTGCCAAATTGGCTTTCTTCCCGCCCAATCCCCCATCCTACAAGCTCGTCAAGGAGCCCGCCACCGGTCTCTTCCTCCTCGACCCTTTCCCTCACCGCGAAAACGTCGAAGTTCTGAAATTTCCCACCCGTCGCGGCGCTGAGATCGTCGCCGTCTATGTTCGGCATCCATTGGCCAAATCAACCATCCTCTACTCGCACGGGAATGCAGCTGATATCGGTCAGATGTACGAGCTCTTCATCGAGCTGAGCATCCATTTGCGTGTCAATCTCTTGGGGTAATTCGGATTTCCTCCCTTTCCTTTTCTCCAATTTTTTATTTTTTTTGCTCCCGATACATGCATTCCTGGACCCGACGAATGTATCTGTGGGTGCGCGTTTCAGAATTGTGTTTGATGAAATTTTAGTGAAAAGCAGGGATACCCATTTCGAATCTGTGGATGAAATGGATGTTGTTCTGTGGCCTCAGTAGAATTTTTCACTTAATTAGGTGACAGTGTAGCTGTCATAGAAGTTCCCTAGTATTGATTCAATTGTAGCAATTCACTTGACAAAGGAAGCTCGATTGTCCCGTTTAGCTTGGATTGATTTACCAGGTTCTGATTTTGATAGTTAGGGTACAATGAAGAATTGATTAACTTCTTCACTAGGCTTGATAAGCAAAAAATGCAATGGGGCTGGTTAGGTCATCCGTTCAATCTTATCTGGCAGGGGGGTTTAGGGGTAAGTGATCATTTCTGGTTCATCTGTATAGATCTGCTTTGCCAGTATACTAATGTTTTAATGTGAGTCTGAGCCATGTGTTTCATGTGGTTCTTGCACCAATGGAAGATAATGATTTGAAGGTAAGAGTCTAGTATTCCATCACTTTTAGTATACTTAAAATATCAGCTAAATGTGATTGATGACTGTCAACCAAGCTGAATTTGTTTGTAATGAAGAAGTCAGAATTTAGTTAGACTAACCGACAAATGTAGTTTGAGGATATACGGGAAAAGTTCGTTATGGCCATTTATCTGATAGGTTTCAATGCAGTCAGTATTGTCGTGGAGTGAAAAGCAGCTTGAGGCGGCAAGCCGCCAAACTGCATCAAATGCAGCAACACAAAAACATAAATGCAAATTAAGTCATGACAATGCATTAAAAACATGAAGCAATCCAAAGAGACAATAATGGAAACGTAATAATATAAGTGTACCCCCAATCAAATGCAAGTCAAGTCATGAAAGACACAAGACAATAAGACAACAGACAGCCGTTATGGTCTCTTGACTCTCACACACGCAGCCAAGGTCAGCTGATGATCTAGGGAATTTTTATTGGATTTCTAGGTCATATGGTATTTTGACTGAAAAACCCCTTTAGATTAAATACCCATTGGCTATTGAGTGTTTTAAGTGAAGATCATTGAGTCAAAATTGCCAAAATTGCATGATGTGGTAAAATCGGCCCCTTCAAAGAGAAGCGGCCGCTTAATAGACACATCATGCAACCAGCCCTGCCTCGGGCCACTTGAGGTGATGAGCCTAGGGCTAGCAATGAGTCGAGCCAGCTCACAAGCTACCCACACTTGGTTCATTAACAATTCAGTTAGCTAGCTCACGGGCTAATGAGCAAGCTGAAAATTTGAGTTCATTTGTTAAATGAGCCGAGCTTGAGTTTTCACATATGGCTCATTAGCTTTATATTAATAAATATTTAGATGTATATGTATTTGATTTTATTTTTGATCTCACAAATTCGAGCATGGCTTATAGCCTAGCTCAATGAGCCCAAAAGGCTCAATTGGTACATAATTTGAGTCAGGCTTATCGAGCTCCAGCGGCTCGTGAGCTAAAAATGAGCCAGCTTGAGCCAACAAAATAGCCTCACTTTGTTATCAAGTCAAGCTTGAGCAAGGTTTGGCTTAGCTCATTGCCACCCCAAGGTGAGCCTGTCTGCTGCCGTGCCTTACCGCCTAGGCAACTGCATCACGTGCCTCGTAACAACACTGAATGCAACACGAGTTAAGCCCTTATATTTCCTTTTGTTCTCATATAGGTTTTTCCTTTTGCTTCTACAGATATTTTAAAAAGGGATAATGTTATATAAACTACACTTTACACATACAAAAACTCACCTATTTTGCACCATTAACTTACCTCTGGATCTGTGGAGTATCATATTAGAAGTTTTATGTACAAATCTACACCAATGGCTCTAGCAATTTGTTGTCTTTTTTGCCTTTTTTTTTTTAGTGTTTGTCCTTTAGAAAACATGAGTCAAGCACCTAAGAAAGAAGAAAGTTAATCTAAAGGACTACACAGAATGGTAAAAGGAAACTTAAAGTAAAATGCTTGCTTGTCATATGATAGTTGTGTAGTTTGCAAAAGAATACATTTATAAGTCTCATGTTAATGATGTTTTCGAGCACCTTGGTTTAATGTATGCAGATACGATTACTCTGGCTATGGACAGTCGTCAGGGAAGGTAACTGCTCTGTATACTTCTTTCTGGTTTATTTGATTCTTTTGATCCCAGCAGGATATTTATCTGGATATCTTTTCACAGCCAAGTGAGCATAATACTTATGCTGACATTGAAGCTGCATATAAGTATCTTGAAGAGAACTATGGTACTAAGCAGGAAGACATAATCCTTTACGGTCAATCTGTTGGAAGTGGCCCTACTTTGGATCTTGCTGCCCGTTTACCCCGACTAAGGGCTGTTATTCTCCACAGTCCTATACTATCAGGGTTGAGAGTCATGTACCCTGTAAAACGGACATACTGGTTTGATATTTATAAGGTCAGATTCTTTGCCATTGTCCTATATATGCTTGATGTCATTTGATTTAAGAATTATATCTGCTTGATATTATGTATCTGAACTTAGTTGTGTTATTGTTCTGCAGAACATTGATAAAATTCCTTTGGTGAAGTGTCCAGTGCTAGTAATTCATGTAAGTACTCTACATTTATTACGTTGAATTTTCCACTTACTATTGTTGTAATGTGGATGTTACCAAATTTTCTGTGGTTGTTGTAACTGTTATCCAATTAACAATTAGTCCTTAAGTCATTGTACTTATTGCTAATTTTGTGTTCAAAGTGATAAATAGCACCTCTTTTTGATACAAATATGTATCTGCATTACTCCTGGCAACACTTGTGATGAAAATGATGATATGGATAGCCGATAAATGGTTACCATTTTGCATATCATAAGCTAGTTAACACAAGAAGTAGGAGTCTGTTCATTGAAGCAGACTTTACTGGCATCAAAGTTGAAGAGACATCAGCTTATGTTGCTAATATAATCTTTTTAAATTATTTCTTGTGAATATTGTGACTTCTCACATATCGCTTTCCTGTTGTCATTTTTTGTGCACGAGCATTTCATATAGATTTACTAATTTGGCATCATCCCAATGCTTTCTTCAGGGAACTGCTGATGAGGTTGTTGATTGCTCTCATGGAAAGCAGTTGTGGGAGCTTTGTCAAGAGAAATATGAACCCTTATGGCTCAAAGGAGGAAACCACTGTAATTTGGAACTCTATCCAGAATACCTTCGACATCTCAGAAAATTCATATCAACAATAGAAAAGTCACCATCGCAAAGACTAAGTTTTAGGAGAAGCATAGACAGAGCTGAACAATCCCGAAGAAGTATTGATTGTTGTGAAGCTCCAAGGAAGAGCACTGATCAGAGGGACAAACCAAGGAAAAGCACTGATAGGACAGAAAAACTGAAATTTTTCGACTACAAATTCAATAATGTTGAAAAATCAGAGAAGGTAAGAATGTCTTTTGACCAGATGGAGAGGTCTCGAAGAAGCGAAGAGTACCATGATAAGTCCAGGAGAAGCGTTGATGTTCAGTTTGAGAGGGCACGGAAGAGCATTGATTGGCTGGAAAAATTTCGAACTGGCTGAAGCTGTTGAAGCATGTGTAAAATTGGCACTGGGTTTGATTCGTGGGAGAGAAAAGTACAGAGATACACAGTTACTTACATTGGGGGTTTAACTTATGGTTTGCAGAATACTTTACAGTTCCTTTGCCTTGTTCATGCAGATTTGGATATGTTTGGGATTTCAATTGAAGTGACTCTAACCTTGTTTTAGTCTTAAGATAGAAAATGAATCTCGTGATTAAAGCCTAAAGGTGGCCATTTACTATGATTTGCAAAAATTCACATGTATCTTCTACCCTTCCATACTTTTCCTTTCTTTCTCTTATCCTACGTTTCCGACTGTTTAGTTTTTAAATTAGATTTCCTCTGTGTTGCTTGTTTACATTGTTACAATTTGGTTTAATTATGCCAATGCAGCAAGATTTGCATGAGTTTGACCAGCAACTTTGATACCTTGTTATCTTGAATTCTTGCTTGCAAATTTACATAAGTTTTACCATTATGGATTTCGTTTTTCTAATATAAGAACTTCACTTTAAAGAATGAATTAAAGAATTATAATTATTAATAAAAAATTAATTATTGAAATAATAATAAAAATATATATACATATACAATTTTAAATAAGCTAAATTCAACTATAAAAAGGAGAAAATTAATAAAATTTTTAAAAATTCATTGACGAAATCTCAACTTTAAGATAACGACAAACCCTTTACAAGTAATTATTTAAAATGAAATCATTTTAATTCTAAGTACATGAGTATCAAACTATATTCCAATCATCACCACATAAAAAAAAATTATCAAATTCATAAATTTAAGTATTTAAAAATTTTGTCTATAGTAATTTTATTTTATTTTATTTTTTGTGGTGTTCAATGGTGACTTATAAAGCGAACAAGGGCCCAAGAAGAAGCCCAAAACAACCCAACGATCCACATTACACACAGGTCCATAGCAATTATTTAAAATGAGTATGATCAATCACGTTGATTCAAAAAAAAAAAAAAACTATGATGAATCACGCTGCCGAATTATTCACCTATGTACTACATATAAAAGAAGCCCCTCGGCTGTACACGTGTTGCTCTCTCAGAAAATTTTTTCCCGCCCAAATGGCCTTCCTGTTCTTCTCTCATATTAACCGTTGACTTGAGTTTGATGTAAAGGTTAGAATCTTATCCAGAAAAAGCCTCTCAACTGATTATTTCTTCTCTTCCTGGCCGTCCATTTTGTTTCTAATCCAATGGTTGCAATTGCATGTTACTGAGCCCATCTGCACATGTCCCATCCTTCTCTATTCATCGTCTCCCTCCACCCCTCTTCTTCGTGTTGCGTTAGCAAACAACTATTTCTTCCTTATTTCAGACTTTCAAATTCTTCTCGGACTTCGCTCCAACGTTCCTCCTCCTTCGCCGATATCACACACTCCTCCTCCTCCTTCTCTTGCTCTTTCTCTCTCTCTAAATCGCCTAAGCAAATTTCCTTCTCTTTTACTGCAAATTAATCACCTTCCTTCTCACCCCTTTTCTCTACTGTCCTTTTCTGTGTTTTTTTTCCTCTTTACTTCACAAAGGCATATATCGTCATTAGGCGTTCCTGATCGATCAATCAATGGCGGTTTCTCCGACGACGGTCGCGACTTCCCAGCGTCGCTTTACGTCAGCGACCTCGACCCCGATGAATCACGCAACTTCCCTCCAGTTCCAGGCTTCCACCTCCATTGCTGACAATGCTGACGGTGAGAACTGCGTTTTCATTAATGGGGTTTTATTTTTGTTTCATTTTTATTTTGTAATTTTTTAGATATATTTCGTGGCTTGAAGCTTTGGAGTGATGGTGATTCTGTTTTTTAAAATCCTAATTTTTGAAGTAATGTTCTTCTAGCTTGGGGCTGGTGGATACTGGGTAGTAGGGGTGATGGTGGTTCTGATTTTTGTTTCGGAAGTTTCATCTTTATAACAAATTAGTATTTACATAATAAAAAAAAGCCATTTTATTATGACACTTAGCATGCATGTTAGTCAAGGTTATGTTTGCTCTACACAATTTTATTTTTATTATTCTTGCCACTTAAATAAGCTCTTTAGTTGGGTTCTATGAAGTATGAACATTCGAAAAAAAAAAAAAAAAAGAGCTGGGATACTCCAAATATTATCATGTGGATCTGTCGTATCATAATGATTAATCTAATTTGCTAAAGTGGTTTAGTCTCTCTTGATTTGAGCTGTGTGTTCTTGATTTGAGTTTTGTGTCTTAAAAACGACAAACTATTGAATTTCTAAAAAGGACAAATTCTGAATTTAAAAACAATAGTGTAGTGGTGGCCATTACAGGAGGATCTCTCTGCAATCACTAAAAAGTCCTGTTGTTTCCCAGTTCAATTTGTTTTTCTGTATGTCTTTAAAACAATATTCCATATAAGGATAAGGGAAATCCATGGGGTGAAGACAAATAGGAAATTAGATTTGGGAGGTGATTTTCATTTAACTTTTGCAATGTTGGGAGGCATAAAGGTACATGACATGCAAATCTGGGTTATCCTATATGATATGCTTGGGAAAAAAATGCATACACACACACACACACATACACTCACGCACACACACTCATTTGCACTCATTTCAGTTAGCGTTCAATGCTTTTGCAGGCTTTTGATACTGTTACACTTCAAATCATTAGGAAAAAAGGGAGAATTTTGCTAAGAAAACTAACAAAGTCTCTGCTAGATAGTTTTATCTGCAGTTTGATTTCAAATATTTATTTTTTTGCATGTAAAAAAAATGCATTGCTATTATTGACAGTAAACAAACCAAAGTTAATTGAAGGAGTTGATGAATACTTAATTACTTCAAAGTGTAGGTGGAATTTAGAAATTTTATTACCATTAAGACAAAATGTCAATCTTAGAAGAATTGGCTTGAAAATAGCTATATATATCAAGGTTCTGAAAACTGAACCGGTCATTGAACCGGTCGAGGTACTGATTCAAGGTTCAATGGTTCAACCGTGGTCAAACCGTGGTCGAACCGGAATATAATTAAATATATATTTATATTTATATATAAATATAAGTATATTTATATATATATATATAATTATTTATATACTAATAAACATATAAAAATTATAAAAATACAATATAAATCAATAATAAAATTATTTGAAACATAAAAAAATAGTGTCATAAAGTAAAAAATATTACATTCATATAAGCAACACAACATTAATCTACATAGTAATATAACATATAAATTAACCAAAATAAACATAATTCACATAGTTCACAATTTATAGTCTTACACTAACATAATATTAATCTACCATTATAGTCAATCATACTAACAATAACAATCTTAAACAAGTAAACAATATAAGTTCAATAATATTCCATCAAAAGACTTATAAAGTATGCAAATCAACTAAATCTCAATTTGTATATCATCAACAAAGTTTTAAAAAGCGAACTGGTCATTGAACCAGTGAATAAGCCGATTCATGATTTAATGGTTTTACTGTGGTGGAACTAATAATATAATTAAATACATATTTATATTTATATATATTAAAATTTTAATATATATACTAATTAATATATATATATATATATATATATATATATATATATATATATATATATATATATATATATATATATATATATATATATATAGACACACACACACACTCTCTTGCACATTTTATATATTTTTATAAATATATTACTCACAAAAGATCATATTAAGAAGTTATGCACCTTCTGCTGATGCTAAGGGTCAAGAAAAATAGAGTTTTGGTTGACAAAGGATGTTAAGTATTTTGACTATTTTCTCATAGTATATAAAAAAGAAAAGGAACAATATAAATAACAGAGTATGTTGGTCTGGTGGTTTGCACGTTGGAAGCCTAACCTCACGGTCCGTGTTCGAACCTCAGCGGCTCCATTTTGTTTCCAACATTTAAGTTTCAACCGGGAGCCAGCCAAACCGTGACCGGTTCACACGATTTTGGCCGGTTTAGCTCCGGTTCAGCGGTTCAATACCGGTTTTGAAGCATTTCGACTCTGTAAACCTGACCTAACCGGCTAAATGAACGGCTTCCGGTTCAACCGGTCCGACCGGCCGGTTCAGTCCGATTTTCAGAACCTGGATATATATATATATATATATATATATATATATATATATATATATATATATATATATATTGTTTGAGATTTGTATTACAGATTGACATCTTCTCTAGCCAAGAGTCTTCTCTGCTGTTGTATGAGATTTTTATTATAGATTGATGCCTTCTCTACTGTCTTTGAGTTGTTTTTTTTTTTTACAATATTTTCTCGCCTGTGTTTGTCTAATTAACCTATTTTGGTTTGTTTTTAAACTTACTCTTCATATCATGTAGAAAAAAGAGGTCTGACTGAGTGCACCACAACTGTGCAGCCACGAAGCTTTTTGTTGAACCCAAGAAGCTGTCTTGCAGCACATGAGTTGTGTTATGACTTTGGTATTCGGTCAGATTTGTCTTTTTCTTTTTGCTTGGGGATTTTGACTGAGTTTAAGCTGTTGGGACTGTTATTTGAGATTTTCATTATAGATTGTTGTATTCTCTTGCTTCTTTGTTTGAGTTTGAGATTTTTGTTATTGATTAATATCTTCTTTGGTCACTTTCATTGTTTGCATTTTGTACATTGCTTTCTTCCATAATTCGCAGCCTGTATGACTGATAATAGTATTAACAATCATGTGCACTCACCTATCTTCTTATAAAAAGCTCATGGCCTCTCCCATTTATGTTGTGTATACTTAATCCCAGTAATTTCATTGAAATTTATTTTCTTTTTTGCAATTTTTTTGAAGTTTGCTGAAATTGAAAAGTTCAGTTAGTGAACCTTTTTCTAGCACTTATTATTATAAGATTATGAATTATGTATTAAGTTTGAATAACTTTGTATTTTTCCCCCTTTTTTTTTCATAAATTTTCTTCAGATTCAGTGGGTAATTTGGACCAATTCAGTTTTTAGTGCTGCTATATTTGTATACATATTGATTTTATCACCCATCGCTTACAATCAAGAGCTTTCAGGTGGCAAAGCTATATTTGGTTGTTATAGACCCATGAGAGGCTTAGGTTATGAGGAAAGAGGGTAAACCATTATATGTGGTTGATTTTTTGCCAGCTTAATATGTGTGTATATATATATATAGTACTTGCTAGCATGACTATTCATTTGCTGTAACGCATGAAAGCAAAATACTATAAAAGTTTTCATTTTTTTTTCCTGCTCAAGGAGCAAAAGTGGTGGAGATAAGTGAAACACTTATTTACTTTCATGAAATTTCAGGTTTTTTTTTTTTTTTAGTATCTTTTGCCTTACAAATAACTTAGCTGTCTTCATTTGGTTGTTGAGTATGTTTAGAATTCGGTCTGGGAAAGGATGGTATAGGTTAAGTAAATGAGTATGAATAAATTAAATGACCTTTTACCCGCTGCAAGTTCTGGCCATTTTGAAGGTGTTTATGTTTGTAGTTAGTAGAGATATTTAATGCAGCCAAATGGAAAGAAATCTAATTGCTGGATTCTAAATAACTTAATACCAACTAAAGACAATCTCTTGCGTCAAGTCCAGGTGTACAGATAGGATAGTGATTTCCCCATGGTGAGCGGTTCTCAATTTTGTTCCATTATTTCAATGGTATTTCAGATGAATGAATAAAATTATTTATGTTTTGGTTAAAAAAGTAACAATATATTTAAGAAATAAGAGGTATGGTTTCTCCTTAATGAAGTATTTTATTTTTTTTGTTGAAATCGTTATTTGAGACAATTGACTTAGTTGATTAAAAGTACACATTCCTACTTCAATTAGCTGAAAACACATTCCTTTGCATCTACATTGATTTTACAGTTATAAGGCTTATTTCTATTAAGTAGGCTGCATCTTTTACGACTTTTTTTGATCAGTTATAGGCGTAAAGCTATTCAATTAGATGATTTTGGTTGTTAGCATTGCCCTAAGCGTACTATTACATTTGGGGATTTAATTAGTGCTCATAAAGTGACCTACTAACACCATCTGCTAACATGATAGGCTCTTAAATAAGAGGTCAACTAAACCATTTTTGGTTTTGGTGCTCCAGCTTGCTTCCATTGGGATATCTATTTAAGGCTACGTTCTTTCCATCATACATTGATGTTTGCTATGTTTACTTTCCGGCCTTGGGGATTTAATGAAATAATTCTTGGTCGACCTACACTAATGTGATATTTTTTTCTTATAACCCTTAATCATATGTTTCTCTCGCTAACTTTTGTTATTTATTCAAGTGTTTTTTGTCTAGTCATGTTTGTTTTTCAAGCATTAGAGTTTTTCATTTATTGTTTTTTCCTTACTTTTTTGGCATTTGCATTGCACTTCTTCTAATCTGCTAATTTTGCTCAGAACAATTATCCTTAAAAATTTCTAATAGTGTTGTTCTAGACTAATTGTTTTCTTTTTCTTTTGTGTTTTGTACCCACATTAGACAGGTCATCCTTTAAGTCTTTAATTGATAGTAATGCATGGTGATGACTATGGATGAAAGTGAACAAAGCTTCATTAATTTTTTACATGTTTTTTCTGCTGTAGATGATTACTATACTGCTCTGATTGTCAACTTAATCTCTTTTGTGAATTTTCCTGTTTGTGAAACTACATTTGGTTGTTAGTACTTTGCAACTTCATGGATATGCAGGTATGCCGTTGGGTTTAATGCAATTTAATGGATAAGCATATATAATGCCTGTTGGTGCTCAGATCTATGCTTTCAGGTATATTTTTACTGTTTTAGTCAACTACATAATAAATTCAAATTGACTCCAAAAGAAAAAAAATCACTAATGATTAGAAATTTTGAGTTGTTGTGACCTCAGATGCTATTGCTTTATATGTTAGCTAAGAAATGGACTCATTGGACTTGAACATTGTTTAGATAGAATGTACAAAACCTAATTTTTTAAATTTTTTCAATATACCCAATGAGTCTATTTGCAATTATGGAGAACATACCTATCCTAGACTCATTGGGCTTCAACTTTGTTCAAATACAGTCATGTAGCACACCTCTCCCTGAGTTGAACATTTTGTGAACTACATTCTTAACGCTGAGTGACTTTCCTGCACATCAGCTATGAATTTATTAGCCTCCAAATCATAGAAACTATAAGTTTTTGGTTAGCTGACTCTCACTGTGAACATGGTGCCTTTGGCTTATATTTAGATTAGAAGTGTTCCTTATCATTGTGCAATTATTTTTTCATTGTAATAGATATTAGACAAAATTCCTTATCACTGTGAGCATGATTCCTTTTACTTATATTTAGACCATAAGTGTTCCTTATCACTATAATGGGCATGTGTAACAAATTCTTATTTGTCATGTTTCAACATGCTGCAAACCACAGGTATCTTAGAGACAAAAGCTTCAGTTAATGCAATTTTTATTTAGAAGAAATACTTATTAACTCTTACTACTGTAACTATTTTATTTATGTCTGAATTCACTGTTTGCAGCCTCTAATTCCAGCTACTAATAATAAGAATAAATAATAGAAAGGTCAACCAGCTCCAAGATTTATTGTTGAACCTATGAGAGCAACAAATTTTTTGTTGGCCAAGAAGAGTGCATAGCTCCGGTTTGTTATTCCTGTATAGACCTTTCCTTTTTCCTTGAAGGGGTGGAACATGATGGCTATAAGATGTTGGTTGACTACTTCCAACACTTATCCCAATACTTTATTTTGATTGAGTTGTTATAAATATGTGATAATATGTAGGAAGTTCTATTATTTCTGTATTTAGCAGTTGAATAACAAAAGGCTTATCATTGATATATTTGATGTTAAATTGCTCTTGAATATCAACTTCAAAATCTATGATGTCTAGACAATTGAATTATCAAAGATGACCATTTCTTTGAACGGCTTGCATATTTCTTAGAGGCTAAATGAAATTATCTCATTAACTTCTTCTATATCTACATATAGTCTCCATTGTCTGTTGCTATATTTAGAATTTTGATTTCTATTGATGCATTTCTATTACTTCAAAATGATGGGTTTATATCCCAATTAATAGATCACTTGATGAATTATGGAAATATTCAATTTTCTTTCAAAAAGAAGAAGAATCACAAGGTGCATACTGTAGAAACTCTAATTTTTTGGTTAGCTAACTCTCAAGTAATTCTAAAATTTTTATTTTAAAGATCAAAATGTGGATAAGACACTCACTGCTTGGAATGATACTCACTACTTAGTGTTAATAACCTGAAAATCTGGTTTAACATTGCATGTATGGTTGCAGGTTTATATTGTTGGAGGAGATGATACACATGGAGGAGCAGCTGTGGTTTGTGAGTATCGAGAGCCAAAGGTTGTCATAATAGAAATTTTCTCTCCTCAAATTTCATCTGCTGGAAAAATAAGGAGTTTCATTCAAAGCAGATTTGTTTTAGCATATACTTTAATTTTTCTAGAATACGAATCCACTTTTGTGAATAGTCTATGTTTGTTCCTTTTTAGTGTTTATGTTTGAGATTTTCTGTATATTAGTCAACATGTTTTAAGATTTTAAGATAAAGCTGTGTTTTCTTATGCTAAATTCTGGCTTGACTGAGTTAAAGGGGAATTTGATTGTTTGAGTTAAAGTTGTGTGTTCCTATTAGGAACATCTTTGCTTTCATTCTTAATGCACTATTACAACTTGCCTTGAAGAGGCAAATTTTTATCTCCAAATTACATTTTGCTACTATTGTATGACCATCATGTTACTTTACTGCAACCTTTACAAAATTGCATATAATGATATGATGATAAAAGCTAGTTAGTTGAGTTCTTGGAAGAGTAAGTCATTTATATTGTAAATGTATTTAGTGATGCGTTGACATATAAATAACTTCTTTAAATACTGGTGCTTGGTTATTGAGTGGTCCGTGTTGGCTTGGCAAAGCATTTACATTGATATTGATAGATGTTGTTCATCTACATTTATGGTTTACTTACATCAATATGGATTTCTTGATTCATTTATTCATATCAGGTGATAGAGCTTTAGTTCTTGAGCTAATGAATTTAATTTTTGCTGCCTAGATTGCTGTAAAATTCAAAAAGGAAACATGTGATATCACGACGACAAATTTTAGGATAGAACTAAGTGTGACGGGGTGAGTTGTTTCTATCAACAACAAATTAAATGTTTTCCAACAAACCTGCACCATGGCTATTTGTTATGCATTGAGATGATTTAGATGCCTTTGAGGTATTTAAATTGATGCCTTCTTAATATAAAGGCTAACAAGTTCAATGAAAATGAATCTTTTTATCATTTATTCATTGAGGAAAGAGTTGCAAAACTAGATCTCTACTAATTTGTTTTTAATATTACTTATATTTGTTTGTTGATGATAAAATTCATATTTTTTTTGCTCATAGTAAAACAAAATTTAGTATAGTTTAATCATTTATGGTTTCTGAGTTGATCAAATAAGGTCAATTTTTTCTAATGTGCAATTGGACTGTTAGCAATATAATCAAAGCAACCAGTGGCTTATTAATGTTTCTATTTTTTTCTCACAGTGCTTGGAAATTTCTGATCAATCCAAACACATTGCATTTTTTTGGGTGGTGGTTGTCTCTTTTTTAAAGTATTATACTAATGTCTTTAGAATAGTTGGTCTGGCATGTTATGCTTTTGATATGCAATTAATATTTGATCTTTCAGACTATTAACTTATCGAATGAATCAATATATTATATTAATATTTTTTCTTAAATAAGTGAAGTGTTATTACCGTTATTACAGTGATGCGTGACCCGTGCAATCGCACGGGTACTGTACTAGTTATTTCATAAATTGATGACCCTAGGCCTAGTGGTAAAAGTAAAACACAAATTTCTGAAGCCTCGGGCGCCGGTGGTGGGCCCAATTGGCTTGTTGGGCCTGGACAAGGTTCTTGTATGTTAACGTTAGTGGTTCTGATCCAGTGACCCCTAAATTTTCATCGTTAGGAAATGCCCCTGGCGTTGTACCGTATTCTCACTTTCTCTGGTCTCTACCCGTCTCCATGGGAAACCAAAATTAAGAACCCTATTGCTAAGCAAACTCTTCTCTTCCTTTACGGATCCTAAATTTTGGTGGTGATTTTTTCCTAGGACCAATTTGATTTTATTTTCCAGGAAACCGAGCAGGTAATTTTTGTGGTTGGATTGTTTTTCTGTAATGGCGAAACCTTGCAAGTCACAAGAAGAAATTGCGAATGAAGCTATCAAGCATGCTTTGAAGGCTCTGCGGAAGCGCCATTTGCTCGAAGAAGCCGCTCATGCTCCTGCTTTTCTAGCTCTTTCTAGACCTTTGGTTTTCCAGGTCCCCTCTCTATACTATAATATTATTATTAATACTAATAATACTAATAATAATGCTTTTTTGGGGATTATCAAATTGATCACAATGAAAATTTCAATTTTTGATTTTGATGGGACTGTACCGTTTTTGTCATCTCTAATCAAGTTTTAGAAATACATTGTTCCAATAAAATAGTGCGTGTGAACAAATTCCCTTTTTTTTTTTTCACTGAACAAATTTACCAATCTTCGACTCTGCACAAAGTTCTTGGCTTTTGATACTGGATGCACAGTCCTGTTTCTCTTCAGTTCATGTTATTCATAGACATGGTTGCTGAGACTTACCGCGCCAACATCCATCGCGTGGCTAAAAGAATGCTGTTGTTTCCTGTATCTCTTGAAAATGGGCAATGATATCAATGTTTGTGAATGCTGCTTGACATGGGTATTACTGTTGTTACTTGGATGATTGGATCATGGTCTGTATCTGAAAATTGGAATTTTTGTTGAGTTAAATATTGTATGTATGTCCTTGAAGGGTTCTGAGTGGAAAGAGAAAGCAGAGAATCTGCAAGTGGAACTTCAGCAATGCTACAAAGCTCAGTCTCGACTATCTGAGCAACTTGTTGTGGAAGTAGCTGAGTCCAGAGCTTCAAAAGCTTTGGTTCAAGAGAAAGAAGTTGCTATCACTGATCTGCAAAAGGAGTTGACCGAAGCAAGGTTGCTTAATATTTCTTCTATTTTTTAACAGCCATGAATGCTTTATTTCTTTAAGTCATGGTGTTGTGCAAATGATCGCAACTTAATTTAATGTTGCAGGGATGAGTGCTCTCAATTAAAGATGGACTTAGAAGAAAAGATTAAAGCTCTAGAACTGGTTGTGAGTGAGAATACAGAACTTAAAGTACAACTGAAGCAGATGACTACTAAAGCCAAGAATGCTGAAGCTGAAAATAAGATGTTGATTGATCGCTGGATGTTAGAAAAGATGAAGGATGCTGAACGCCTAAATGAGGTATAACATATTTTCATTTACCATATGAACTTTTGGAATTAGATAGCTTAGTATTGGTAGAAATTTCCAAGAGAATGGATTTGGCTTTGGCATGTGTGGTGCAGTCTTGACAATAAAATAATATAGATACTCTAAGGGTATGTAAACCTCTCAGTAAGGAAGTACGGACACTTTAAAATGGTTTATGAGACATGTATCTATGTCAGATACTCCTCAAACACGATTGGATACTACTAGCCTACATCATGCAATTTTTAACTTTATTTTTTGAATTTTTGTGCCAATACATGTGTGATATCTTAAGAATTGGATAAATTATAGTCTTTCATTGTATCTACAATGACTAGTCTTGACTTATGAAACATCAATGTGTCTGTTTTAATTTTGTCTTTAGGATTGGTGCTAAGAATGACTTGAGGTAATGTTAACATTTTAAACACAGGTGCTCATGCTAGGATTTATGTTTCTGTCTTAAATTTATCTTTAGGGTTTGTGTTTTTATGTTAATCTTATATGAATTTTATATATTGTATCCTAACCATGTCGTATCCTTTATGTTTTAAAATTTTCCATATTTTCTATCCATGTTGTATCGTTCCTGTGTCTTGTGTTGTGACCATGCTTCCTAGCCTCTTGGGCTAATTGTATTATAATTATGTTCAGCTGCTGCTAACCTGCTACTGATGTTACCAGCTTTGTGGTAGATATCATTTACCTAACTCAGCAATATTACACCAATATTACTTGTGCTTCTGAACTTATTTTCCAATAGTTTGAAATTTGATTTTGAACCGTGCCTGATAGGTTTCTTTTTTTAGTCAAAGTGCATGATAGAGTTGAATCACTGTGATAGTTACACCAGTAGTTTAGGTCTCTTACAGGTAGCCCCCTCACAAAACTGTGATGCTACTAATTCTAGTAGCTGATAGGATTCTAAATACTTCGTTATGCTGCTACTTAAACTAATATATTTCCTATCAATTTAGGCAAATGCACTGTATGAAGACATGGTTGAGCGGCTAAAGGCCAGTGGTTTAGAACAACTGGCAAGGCAGCAGGTAGATGGCATAGTTCGCCGAAGTGAAGAAGGTGCTGAATTCTTTTTAGAGTCAAACAACCCTTCCACATGCAAATGCAGACTCCAGGCACATGAAGGTGGTTGCGCTGCCATATTGTTTGAGTACAATTCTAGTAAATTGATTACTGGGGGACAGGATCAGTCAGTTAAAGTGTGGGATACAAATACAGGATCCTTAAGTTCCAATCTTTATGGTTGCCTTGGCTCCGTATTAGATCTCACAATCACCCATGATAATCGATCTGTTATTGCTGCAAGCAGCTCAAACAACTTGTATGTGTGGGATCTCAACTCAGGCCAGGTCCGTCATACCCTTACTGGCCACACAGATAAAGTATGTGCCGTTGATTTCAGCAAGATTTCAAGTCGTCATGTTGTTAGTGCAGCTTATGATCGTACTATAAAAGTGTGGGACTTGCTGAGAGGTTACTGCACGAACACAATGATTTTTCACAGCAACTGCAATGCTCTTTCCTTCAGCATGGATGGACAGACCATATTTTCTGGACATCGTGATGGAAATCTTCGGTTATGGGATATTCAGACTGGAAAGCTTCTTAGCGAGGTCGCTGCACATTCACAAGCCATCACATCAATATCTCTGTCTCGAAATGGAAATGTTGTATTGACCAGTGGAAGGGACAATTTGCACAATATGTTTGATGTGCGATCTCTTGAAGTTTGTGGCACACTTAGAGCCACAGGAAACAGAGTGGCTTCTAATTGGAGCCGCTCCTGTATTAGTCCAGATGACAATTACGTTGCTGCTGGATCTGCTGATGGGTCTGTCTACATTTGGTCCATATCTAAAGGTGACATAGTCAGTACTCTGACGGAACACACTTCTTCTGTCCTGTGCTGTTCGTGGAGTGGGCTTGGAAAACCCCTGGCTTCAGCTGACAAGAATGGGATTGTTTGCATCTGGACATGATGTGGTTTTACTTTGAATACACTCTCAGATTTTTACCCAAAAGAAATACTAGCATATATGGAACCGTCAAAGCCCGGCTAGCCCAACCTATTCAAAGTGCTCTTTTTTGCCCCTACCCCTAACAAGGGAAAGTTGGTTCGGGGTCAACCTCTTGTATCGAAGCAAACATATATATGTATATATTTCTTCATTGAGTTTGTTCCACCACGAATAGATTTCGCCTCATGGATTGGATAAAGACCCCTGATCTCGATTCTTGACATCCAGGCATGAATAACAGAAGGGAGTGTGGTCATGCTCAGTTTTCAGATTGGTTGGCTGAGTTCTTTTATTAAACTGTTACACGTTCATACGGGGTATGCCATTCAAATTAGGAACCATGTACATGTTCATTTTTAACAGAAAATTATTTAAACTAGTCTGTCTCCATATCTCAATTGAAGCTTGAATTAGTCTGACTAGTTTGTGATGGTCACTTTTTTGTTAGATAATGATGTTCAACTGGCAGAATGTGTTGAAACATGTCACTGGCAGGCTGTAATTAACGTAAAGATAGCAGCCGACACCAGGTCCTATAACCTGTTATTACGAGTTGTCTGCATTTCTAACGAGTTATGTTACCGATAAATGGTGCAGTAATGTTCTTGGATAATATTATGGGCTTTAGAGTGTGGTCTTTTCTTTTGCACACACTGCAAGTCTGCAAGTATCTCTTTACATTTCTAATTGCGTGGTTAATTCTTTTTTTATTCTTGGGGGAACTAAACATTGCTAACTCGGGAAGGGGAATATGGAAACTAGTATTCGCCAAAATATCTAATTATACGGTTAATTCATGAAGGGATGATTGGATGAAAATGCAGAAATAGATGAACAATTGTTTGTCATTCTTGGTCATTGAACCTTGATTCCCGTTAAAGGCTAATGAGATAGTGAACTTAAAGTTTCGGCCCGTTCAAAAGTTATAATGTTTTGTGCAAATGGATTAAGTTCAGGCCCAATTGAAACAGGTAATTGTGGTAATGACCATGTGATATGTTTTATCTATAGTTTTTGATCTCATGAAAAATTTTTGTATAAGCATATGCCTATGTAAGCATTTTATGTAATAGTTGATATATGTGATCAACTTTTTAAAAAGTAATATATATTTATAATATAATTTATAAAATTTTATACATGTTAATTATTGAGTGAAGTGTTTAATCACGCCCCAAGAAATATATGAAAGACTTGACTTTGCTACAGGTAACGCACTTGTATTGTGAAGTTGTAACAGGATAGGCAGAAAGCCGGAAAGCTCTTTCAAGGCATAGCCAAAAATATAAAATAAAATAAAAACAAAAGAACCTCTTTCAAGTTTCAAAGCATGGATAAAATGGGTTAAGAAAAAGCTCTTTCAAGGCAATTAAGGCACGCGACCGATCTCATCGTTTTATAGAATAGGTGACAGAATTGACCACATTTGGTAACATGGCCTACTTCATGTACTTCCGCCAAAAGGCAATAAAATGCATCATTTGGACACTATTTTTTCTTTTTTTTCAATTGTAGAAGTGTTTGGTGGTGCCCAACCCATTACGCTAATGTGATTCTCTACTACAAGCAAGAATGTGAATCTTGAGTCAAATGATAGCCATTGAAGACTACAAAAAATATTTTCTCTGATTGCTTTTGCCCAATGCAACATTTCAAACTTATCAGGTACAAATTCCAGAAATCTAGGCCTTTGGCAAATTAAGCTTACCAACTTCTGATTCCCATGAAATATGAAATAATTAACTACAATAGAAGCCGAAATTTTTAAGTTCTAGATTTATCTAACAAGTTTATCTTAACATCACATCTATGGATGACTGGTTGAAGAAAGTTGGAAACATGGAAGGGGTTCAAATATTAATAAACTTGTAAATTTTACAATAAATGGGATCAGTTTTTGTGATCACTTTTACTATTTTTTATTACCCCAAACGCACCTGAGTGGAAGAGTTGCACTGTTCAGAAATAGAACTGCCAGCACTTTTGTACATGGTACCACACTAGTATTACCTTTTTGAGTCCCTTTTCTCACTTCCTTTAATTCCAACCTTTTCACAAGCAAAGCAATCACGTCGTTTATGGATAAAAGCAGTTATCAGAACGTTGCAACACATGGTGGCTCAAAACCAGACGTAACCATGCTCTTCACCCTTCTCCACCATCACTCTTGTCATGTGATAGCGTGGTCGGCGTGCAATCGAAAGATGATCCTTCAAGTACACAATAACAGTTTTGAGTCATGACACGAAGCTTTAGATTAGGCACCTGACTGCCAATCTGTTTTTGTTAAAATATATAATAGAAGAAGAAAACCTCTCAAGTTTCCTTTTTTTTATCTAAAATTTTTACATGTACCTTCAAAACTTCCAAACGTAGTTTAAATCAAAATTCACTTATTGAAGCCTTTCTGCAAAGCCAACACATCCCTTTCTTCTCCATAATTATTGAGTGCCACAGCCTTGGCTCTTCTTCATGATCATTACTGATTGTTGATGCCCATAAGGAACCCGTAACTTCTTCATTTATTTTCTATTTCTTTTTTTTTTTTCCTCCCTCGATGGTTTTCATTTCTCTATATAAAGCATTCCCGAGCTCTCTGTTTTCCCCCATCTTCCATTGAATTGATTCCAACAACAAGAAGCAATATGGAAATGAAGAAGCTCTTGTGGGTTGCTCTGTCCCTTGCTTTGGTCCTCGGATTCGCCGAGAGCTTTGATTTCCACGAGAAGGATTTGGCATCCGAGGAAGGCTTGTGGGACTTGTACGAGAGATGGAGGAGCCACCACACGGTTTCTCGAAGCCTGGATGAGAAGCACAAGCGCTTCAACGTGTTCAAAGCCAATGTGATGCATGTCCACAATACCAACAAAATGGACAAGCCTTACAAGCTGAAACTGAACAAGTTCGCTGACATGACCAACCATGAATTCAGGAGTGCCTATGCTGGCTCGAAGGTCAATCACCACAGAATGTTCCGAGGCACGCCACGTGGGAATGGAACCTTCATGCATGAGAACGTTGACAGAGTTCCTCCTTCTGTGGATTGGAGGAAGAAAGGCGCAGTCACTGGTGTCAAAGATCAAGGCCAGTGTGGTAAGCAAAATAGTTCTACTACTAGTCATTAAGATGTGACTGATCGTGCCCATGGCTCCTGATAACATTCTCGTTCGATTTGATCAATGATGCAGTTCAGTTTGTAATGAAAATCTTCCTTTTATTAATGTCTCGTATAGGTAGTTGCTGGGCGTTTTTCAACTGTTGTAGCTGTTGAAGGTATTAACCAAATCAAGACACAAAATCTAGTTTCCCTGTCAGAGCAAGAGCTGATAGATTGTGACAATCAAGAAAATAAAGGATGCAATGGTGGGCTAATGGAATATGCGTTTGATTTCATCAAACAAAAGGGCGGCATAACAACAGAAAGTAATTACCCTTATACAGCAGAAGATGGAACCTGTAATGTACCAAAGGTGCATACTAATCTATATTGTGCTTAGTAGTTATCAAATTTAATTGATTTATAACTAGAGGAATTTAAAGACGCAAAAACCATTCAATATTGCAGGAGAATGACCCAGCAGTGTCAATTGATGGCCACGAGACTGTCCCTGCGAACAATGAGAATGCAATGCTCAAAGCTGTTGCCAACCAACCTGTATCTGTAGCCGTAGATGCTGGCGGATCTGATTTCCAGTTCTACTCAGAGGTAAATTTCTAATCTACCTCTTCACAGGAAAAGTTTGTGGATACTTGTTAGAAACAAATGGGTATCTTAATTTGGTTTACAAATGATTTCAGGGAGTATTTACTGGCGATTGTGGCACGGAGCTGGATCATGGGGTCGCAATTGTAGGCTATGGAACAACTCATGATGGAACCAAATATTGGCTAGTGAAGAACTCTTGGGGAACCGAATGGGGAGAAAAGGGTTACATCAGGATGCAGAGGGGTATATCTAACAAGAAGGGACTCTGTGGCATAGCAATGGAGGCTTCCTACCCAATCAAAAAGACATCCAGTAACCCAACAAAACGTTCATCATCTCCTAAAGACGAGCTCTAAATCCTTCCCATAAAATTCAGCCATGATCAGTCTTGGCGGTTGTTTTCTGGTGTGTGTGTTAGAGATTGCCTCGTAGCCATAGGAACAAATAACATTTGTATCTCAGATTCATGCCCATGTATCCATCCAAATTGTTACGTTTGTGTCACAATCAAATTCTTTCAATTTGATTGCTTGCATTTCTCGTGTAACCTGTCTGCAATTATTCCATGGCCAAGAATTTCATGCCATGAGATAAGTTACAGCATTTATTTATATATAGCAAATGTTAAAATACGAATTAATGCATCTTCAAGATCAATAATCAAAAAACGAACCCCGAGCATATGTTCTAATCTGATCGCTTTCTACATTCGCCACAAGTTTTTTTTTAATTTCCTTACAATAATATTAGCATTGACAACAGATATTAGATAGTAGCAGATAGATAGAAGCCAGACCCAGTAGTGTGAAGCAAGTCATCAACCAGAGCATCTGATGGGATCAGTGCACCCCTTTTCTGCAGACTGTTTGAGGCCTTTGCCTCCACCCTTCTCCAGATACTGCTGATGGTACTCCTCTGTTCTGTAAAATCTCTTTGCGGGAAGAATTTCTGTCACAATCTTGTCCTTCAATTCCAACTGCTTAGCTTCTTTGGATTCCTGGGCTAGACGGGCCTGGGTTTCATTGTAGTAGTATACTCCTGATCTGTACTGTGCACCCACATCATTTCCCTGAGATACATACACATAAAAAAAAAAAAAAAAAGTAGATCAACTACATGACATGTTTGAGGAATCAAGGCCTCCACACAGCACATGGCTACAAAACAAATTTATATGCAATTAATCAGTCAATAGCTTTCCACATGTCATTTCTTTCTTTCGGTCTTTTCCACGCATGGAATGGAATATTGGGGTTTTGTGATCTTGTCAAGTCAAATGATTCAACTGTTTGACGCAACTTCAATCTTTTCATATTAGTGATATTAATAATCTAACAGAGCTGCAAAGTTGTGAGCAAAAGCAGAGGAACGCAAAGAAAAAGAATAGATAGAGATGCGTACCTGGCGATTGAGGGAAGTGGGATCATGTCGAGACCAGAAGAGAGCTAGGAGATTGGTGTAGGGGCACAGTTTCGGGTTGAACTGGACCCGGACCACCTCGGCGTGGTTGGTGGTTCCGGAGCACACGAGTTTGTAAGTGGGATTGGGGGTGTGACCTTGAGAATATCCCACCTCAGTCTTCACCACCCCGACAAGTCGCTGAAAGGCCAGCTCCACTCCCCAGAAGCAACCAGCTCCGAACTGAGCCAACTCGTGAGCCGGGTTGTCCGGAGTATCCGAGTCCAGGTCGAGAGCGGGGTTGTCTGTACCGCTTGCGGTGGCAGAGCTTTTCCCGTCGCCTGTACTGGCAGCCATTGTGTGAGACTGTGACAGAAACGGTGGTGGACGAGTTTCTCTTGCACGGCGACACCACACTCCACACTATTTTATGAGTAACGATTGAAAAGTGAACTTGGCCTACGAAGACGATCAGGTACCATTCACGCTCGTGCAGCAGCATCTATTTTATTTTTTAATAAAAGTGTAGAAGGGGAAGAGTTATTTAATTAATATTATTTATTTTTATATAATATTTAAATAAAATATTGAATAATATAATATTAAATTAAAATTTTTTATTTAACTTTAATTATATAATAAATATAATTAAATTAAATTATTTTATTTTATATAATGTTTTATAATTAAAATTAAATAAAATTATTTTTATTAAATAAATTATTATTTAATATTATCATTTTGAATAAATGTATTAGAAGAAGGGTAGAAATAGAGATTATGAAATTTAAAAATAATATTTTTATTATTAAATTAAAATAAATAAATAATGTTTATAAATTTATTTTATTTAAATTTTATTTTTTATATTTTTTAAATATTATTTTTAAAATTTTATTTATTTAAATTTTATTTTTTATTATTAAAATATTAATTTTTATATTTTTATTTATTTAAATTTTAAATTTTATTATTTTTATTTATTAAAGTATTAATATTTATTTTTTGTAAAAAATTAATTTTTATAATTTTTAATTATTAAAATATTAAGTTTTAAAGAATTAAATTTTAAATGAATAAAATTATTAAAATTAATATTAAAAAATATAAAAATTTAAATGTAAATCAAATAAAATTATAATAATTAATTATTTATTTTAAACTTTGTTTCCGAAATGGTAGTTTCATTTGGCACTGGAATCCCACGGAAGCTATTGTACCCAGAATTTTCTTCCTTTCTTTTTTTTTTAATTATTTTTAATTCTTTGAATGTGTGGATGGCGACCCTTTGTGAAGTACTTCAGTCGATTCAAACACTTGCGAACCACATAATGAAAAGATATTTTTTATCCAACACATTGCGCTGAGATATAGTTTCATATTCTCATCTTAATTTTTTTTAATTTATAATTGAATCGATAAAATTAATATAAAAACATAATCCCTTAACAGTTTGATTTCTTTGTAAAATTATTTTAAAAACTTTTAACAAAATTCAATAGTACTATGCATTTAACAACTGATATTTTTGTTTAAAGCAAACAGAATTTCGTTAGTAGCAAATTCAGATAAATAGAGTAAAAAGGAGAGCACATAATAATTCATGATTAAGTGTGTATTTAAATTAATTTATTTTATGATTAAAATAATTTATAATTAAAAATATTTTAAAAATATTTTTCCTAAAAAAGTAATTTTTTAAAAAAAAAATTATTTTAAATATATTATGTGTATTTAAATTAATTTATTTTATAATTAAAAAATTTATAATTCAAATCTTATTTATAGACATTAAAAAAATAATTTTTTTAAAAATAATTTCTACCAAATATACACTAAAAATTGCAATATTCCTCCCACTGAGTGATTATGTTTGAGGAACTTGCAAGTTTGATTATCGAAAATCTTTTTTTGTTTCAATTATTCCATATCCTCCATAAGATCGAATCGAAGAAGCAAGCTCCGTTCACACGGCTATGTAATACAGTGGGTAAAATTTGCGCTGATTTTCAAACCTTGGATCTTCCCTTGTCTTTTAAAACTTTTTAACAGATTTGTTTAATCATTTTGCATATTTAAACTCAGAAGATGATCACCTTGTCTAAAGCCCCAAGGTTTCAAAAATGTGAATTGCTCTCTCTCAATACAAATAGATACTCACTCTAGAAAGACATTTAGTAAGTTTTGGAAAATATATAAATGTCTGTTTAGAGATAAAATTAGGTCAGGTGGCCTATTAAATATATGGTCTAACTTATTTTTAATTTTATTAGACTTAACCTATTATTATATAAAGTAAGTTTAGGCTCTTAAAAATATATTTTTAACTAAGTAAATTCAAACTTAAACCTTCAAAACTTATTTAACCAAATAGGTAAGTCTATTTATTTATTTTACATTTATAATGAAGAAATTATAATTTTATATAATTTATTAATTTTATATATAATTTAATAATTTTAATTAAAACTTTAAATTTAATTGAAACTTTAAAAATCTAAACTTAGTTAGAACATATAAAACTATTCATGTAATATAAGTTTTAAATAAACTTACAAACTATGATCGACTTTGTATTTTTATAACAAAAAATCAGATTATATTAAATAATAAGTCAAGCTCAATAATTTACAAAATATGTTAGATAAGAAAGGCAACTTAGCCTAAATTAACTTATTTCCTCCCCTATCATTCCAGGCCACTCCAGTTTGATAGTCTTTCAGTAATTTTACCCGTTCCAAGAAAAAGTACCAAATTTCTTATCTCAAATGATATGACAATTTAAGCCAGTATTAACACATCATCAATTCAAATTTTAAAAAGATATAATTAAGGCAAAAATAAAAATATCTATAAAAAAAATTTGTTGTGAATAATTTTCAAAATTTATTTCATGATTTAAATTTACAAATTTTGATTGATAAACAAAAAATTGAGACCATTATTGAGATATTTAACGTTACTACTTTCATTTGTTACCTTCTTATTTATTTGGCCGTTTTTGGGTTGGTTGGTTTGAAAACTAAACGCTAGATTTCTTTGGTGAGCCTTAGTTATCACAAATTTTTAGTTATTTAAAAATTATATTAACATCATTTTAATTTTTTAAAAAATATTAATATTAATTTAGTTACTAAATCATAAAATATGGTATTAAAAATCATCTTTTTATATATAGATAGAGGTAAATTAATATAATTTTTATAATTAAAGGATTAAATTAATATTAATTTTATATAATTAAACTACTAAATTAATGATATTTTTTTTATAATTAAGAGATTAAATTAATATCAATTATTTTAAAAGATTAAATTGATATTATCTTATATGATTAAGGACTAAATAAATGTTAATATTTTTTAAAAAATTAAAATAATATCGACATAATTTTTAAAAAATTAAATTAAAAATTTAATCTTATATTAATTAATTATGTTTAAAAATTAAATGTATAAATTAAATAATTAAATAAATTAATAATTAATTATGAATAAATAATTATTAATTATTAATTTATTTTAATTATTTTATGCATATATTTAATTATAAATTTAAATATAATTAATCATATAAAAATATTGCGCAAACGAAACTAGTTCATGTGACAACCTAAATGAAACCGTAAGAGGGTGACCCTGACAGGTGACTCACCCATCTGAATATGTTATTGTTTCTTTTCTTTTTTATTTATATTTTTAGTTAAGTTGGGCCGTTATCCGTTATCTTATTATTGGATGGAGTTGTTTATTGAACATTTTGTCCCAAAACCTTATGCCAGGTCTTTCCCGAAGCCCAATACAATCTTATGCTCAATCCAAGTGCTAAAGTCAGAATTATTTAATCCAAAAACCAAAAAGAATGGGTTTGCGGTTCAGGCTCTGACTAAAGTGGTAACGTGATACTACATCAATTCGATCCCTCTCGCCCCCCCCCCCCCCCCCAAAAACAATTTTGGGTTGACAACTTTGAAGCCCTAAAGACTCATTTATTGGAAAAAGAAATCAGATATTTAGCACAACAATTTTTGGTCTTTATTATGGATGGGGTTGAGGCCATGCGATTGGGCTTCCAAAAAATGGGGGTCTATTTTCTAACATTGGCTGTCCTCTCTCTATATATTGGGATCTTTGTGTTTTTGGTAGGCACCATATAACCAACTGACGCAAAATTCTAAATACAACTAATTATTCTTTGAAATTACAAGTAAATTTTGGGGATAACATAGGTTGGCTCGGTTGGTTAAAGTTTTTCAGATGAAATTTTACATTTCTGGTAAGCAAGAGTTTGAATTCTTCCTTCAATTAATAGTTGCGTTGGGTAGTTACTAGTTACTTTTTTTTTTAGATTGAATTTAAATTTCTTTTTGGATTAAACTACGATTATACCCCCCATATACATCAGCACCAACGAAAAAATTACTGATATATACTGATTGCTTTTATGCCACAATCATTGTTACACAATCAACCAAATAAAAATTGTAGAATTTGTGTATTCAAATCAAATGAGTGTTTTACTGTTATGATGAACTTATATACTTAATTTTCTTTTTTTTTTTAAAAGTTTCTGCCAGCTATAATTTTATTTAATATGTAATTAGATGCCTTTGGTTTAGTAGTTTTGGAATTTTGTTTTAAAAGTTATTCTAAAACACAAGTGTATCAAAAATCAAAGAATATATTCCGTACTGAATTGAAGATCATATTTGGTGTTTTAAGTCTATTTAATACATAGTATAAAAAATAAATAATATAATATAATTAATATTATTTATAATTAAATAAAATATTAAAATATAATTTATTCGATTAAAATAATTTTATTTAATTATATAAAATAAAATAATTTAATTCTTATTTATTTATAAAATTAAAAATAAATAAAATTATTTTAATTAAATATTATACTATTAAATATTTTATTTAAATATTATATAAAAATATATAATATTAATTATATTATATTATTAATTACTTATAAAGTATATTACACGGGGCGGCGTTATTGTTATACTCACAGTAAGATTTTATATCCTGTCAAATACTAATTAATCTGTCAAATACTAATTAATGGTTTTGAGATAAGATACGTAGCGTACGGTATATTCGTAGAGTGCTATGAGGCGATGCATGCCCAATAGAATTGAAGTTTAGTACAAATTAAACAAAGTATTAGAAACAGTAGTATCTCGTGAGCTCATCTCTTACCTAAAAAGGATCGTGACCCCTTGACTAAATCACCGTGAAAGATATGCCATGGAACGCAAAACTCAAACGAAACTCAAACTTTGCGATTGGAGCTTGCCAATATAGAAGAATTCCAAGTTGATATTTGATTCCACATAAAAAGAAAATCAGACAATATACGCACGCCGTTCATAACTTATATTTTTTTATAGATATAATGGGAACGTGGTGGGAGTGGGAGGCCACATTTTGTCATTTTGCCCCAAGTAATCATCATCTTTGAAAAAGACTCAAAATAAAGCAAAGCTGACCAATGCCATGATGTCAGCAACAGTGCCAACGAGAAAGCCAACAACCACACTTGAAGAATTGACACCAGCAATGAGCTAATATACTTGGGGGGAAAAGTGTCAATCTCTACTATTTTCTTCTAAATATATTTACATGAGAAACATTTCAAATTCGGGACCCGTGAAACTTCAATCTATATGGTAAGGAAACCAACAAGATCCAATTTTTTTTCCTCTTCTATTATTGATGCCAGTTTTCATGTCCAACCACAACTATAAAAAAATTATCAGTTTCTTTTTTTTCTTTCTTATCCTTATTCTTTTTATTTATTTTTTTCAATCCTCTTATTAGCGGATTGAAATGTTACGTTTGCACCTTTGTAGTTTCTGTTGCAATGAGGGGACCATATCATATCAATGACAAGAATATCAAGAACAACATTATTTGAATGCCGATATTTTAGTATGATATTCACACATTTCACATCACTTTAATTGAACTGTATATGATTGATATCTTCTCATATTTTCCGGATTAAAAAAATATTATAATAACTATTTTAATAAAAAAAATCTTTCGATGACATGCAATGAGTAATTGAATTATGAAAATAAAATTAAAATTAAACTAATTATCTACTGATCCTTGAAATTTTATATTTACAAGTTTTTAAACAGATCCCATTCATCCAAGCGGGGCAATTGGACTTATTTTCTCTTTTTAAATAAGTGGGGTAAACCATATGTTCAGTGCAAGTTGACTAACAGTGGGGAAATTTGTAAGGACAAAATAATGATCCGTCAGAGAATAATAGATGATAACAGAGATTACCGACCAAAGATGAAGTTTAATAAAAGATTATAGTGCAAGTAATGCCACAATGCACAAACTGTCTGTGACACAAATAATAACATTGCCCCATCGCCTTTGTTAGTGGAGTTAATGCTTAATTTGCTTCCTATTTCCTATTACCGACCAACAACAAAATGGACCTCCACTTAATGATGTTACAGGGCTCTTTCTGCGGTGCCTCTCAAAACTATGCCCTTGGAAAATTGTCTTGGGACAACAGCCTCTGGAAATGGCACAAAGCAAATGACACGTTGCACAGTTGCTGCAATATATATATATATATATATATGGTAGAATGGGTTCCAGAAGGTCATCTGAAGATTCCTTTTTGCCTGCATCCCCTAGAATATTGCCTAGTGGCATCCTTTCGCTTTACAAATGAGCCACTCTTTCTCAGACCAACAAGTATTGTCCGTGGGACTCACCTGCAGGTCATTACCTATTATCTAGGCTTTGTACGAGGTCTTCTCATCATTCTTTCACAGCCCTAGGCCCCGTGATCATGTCCCGAAATATAGTTCAGTCGCCCAATGACTGCCTTTAATTATCTCATAACCTGTTGACGTTTCTAGTTTCTTAATTTAACATAAATAATCAATCAAGGAAGTCATGACATAAGAATCAAATAATTACTTATTGTAGGTTTATCCAACTCAAAATTTAAACTAATTAAATAACTACATATAATGATTCTCTGCTTTTTATACATAAATAATCAATCAAATTCATCACAATCTTAAAATGTTCCCGAAATCTTTGAAGTTATGACAAAGCAAAATGAGGTTCAACTTGCTCATATTTACAAACAAAATTTTACAATTATACAGGCTAATACTCAAATTGCGTAACTGTTTTATTTGGTAATTTTCTACCGAGAGTACCTCCAGGTCCTCCGCTAACCCTTGAAAAAAGAGGCAGGCACAACAAGGTTCACACTGTCCTAAAACCTTTGCTGCTTCCACAAAGAACACCAGCATTATATTCTCTCTTACAGAAATGGCACTATATCAACACTTCCCATATGCATTACGATACTTGTCACTCTAGTTTGAAACTCGTAATCCTAGGATTGTTTATCGTCACCCCAATTTCCTCATCGCGCTTCCTCTTTGGCAGAGACAAGGAAGACATGGCTTTGGCCGAGGCCACCTTCCTCACTAGTAGTTTCCACCTTGGATCCTCTTTCCTTTTCTCTTGCTGCATTTTCAATTGAATTTGCCTGTCCCAAAACAGCAAGGTTAACAGGGATGCTGAATAGATAGACACTCAAATCACATGACGGCAAGTAGGTAAGACGAGACAATCATCGTTGGATTAGAATAAGCAGAGACAGTGACAATGGACTTAAGGTGCACCAGAAAAATGGACGTTGGATTAGACGTCTCGGTGATTGAAGACTAAAAATCATGATATTTAAGATAAGCACGAGAATATTAATATTAATCTTATGCATAGATTTGCAAGGTAAATAGTAAATGTTAGCTCGTTAAACTGATTAGACAGGTGATTAATAAAGACCAGGCCCAACTGTAAGTCAAGCTGTATATCATCAACCATAGATATTTTATTTTGTTTTCGGTTTTCGAGAAGGGGGCTCACTGATGGACACGTGTTTGGCATCTTTCGTAACCCATGCTTGCCATGTTCAAGTATAATCTATTGAAACTATATAACATGTTGGTCTTGTGGACCCTATATATGAATTGCTTCATGCATTGGTTTGTGAGATGAAAATTAAAACAGCCATGACTAGCACGTAAAAGCTATTGTGATTGTGAAGATAATAAGTACGATTATAAAGATATAAGATATGATTCGCCAACTACTACGTGTTACCCCTGAATAATATCAGGGACGAGCTTGGGAACGTAAGCAGAGCCACCCATGGAACATAGCAATTTATACATAAACAAATCCAATATATAATGAAGCAAGGGGGCACTTAATTTCAATGTGATGAACAATTAGATACAATAGCTACTTATCATAATTAAAACCTGTTTAAGCTTTATTTCTCAAATGAAAATAGATAATATATATACTGCTTGGCTAACGACTACCGCTTTCCTTATATTATAAAAATATCAAATTGTTGGAAATCAACCATGTATTAACCTGTCATGGGCTCGTTATCAAAATCAAAGGTGGGACTTTCTGCTCTGAATGAGGCACAGCACAAAATGATAAATTCATCACGAAAAAAAAAATGCACTATACATTACCCCGCACATATCACGGAACAATTTGAAGTTTTCAACTATAATTCTCAACCTCTGTTTGGCCTCGTTCTGTGTCAGTCTCAGGTTCTGATCTCATTTATATTAAAAAAAAATAAAACTAACTTAATTTTTCCGCAGATAGAACATATATTTGATTGCAAGAAACTCTGTACCGAAAAAAAGAAACTACGTCTTTTATCCCTTCAAAGACTGGGAAAAGGTTAAACAAAGTCAAACAAGAAAAGCCGCGTGACCAATATTTTTGAGTTGAATATAGTTGCCAAAGAAAGACCTATGACCTAAAACAAAAAGAAAGACCTATTTCCTCGTAACTTTTTTTGACTTTTGCAATATTAATATATTAAAAGATGAAATTTGCAAAGGTGTATGCATATGCTAATGCTAATGCTATGCGTGGGCATGTATGCTGCATTGACTGTGGATTTACCTGCAAAGAGGAACCTTGCAGGAATCGGTTTGTTGACAAATGCAGGAGTGGAGCCTGAAGAGCTGCCACATTCGCTTGCAGCGCAAGCACCTTCCTCCGTTGAGCCTCCTCTTGCAGGTGGCGAAGTGGCGGATCAAGAGCTGAAGGCCTTGGCACGCCGAGAATCTGCTGCAGGGCCTCCTCTCCTTGCTGAGGTCCACGTGGTACGGCCCAACCTGGGTGCACCCCTCCGTGCATATGTGCTCCAAGCACTCCATCGCCTCGCTTAGCTGTATGTACAACCTCTGCTCCTCCCTGTGCCTCCTCGATTTCTCTTTCCTCTGTTCATTTTCAAAACCAAAAAAGTATATCAATAATTCAATATCATCCTCATAATTTTTAATCCCATTTAAATTTATGATTTAATTGAATTGAATTTGATTTACCGATTCGTGTTCGTCGATGAAGCGAAGGATGTCGAGCTCCAGCCATGGATCGTGCTTGGCCAAGAATTTCCAGCCCTCTGTTTTCTCCACGGCCTTGAAATGGTTGGTGAGAAACTTCATGCACTTGAGGTGGAGATCGGGCGCATCGCAGAGCCTCGCCAGTTGCAGCACATCCACCACGTTCTCTATCGTCAAGCGCTGGCCCAGACCCTTGATGCACCTCTGCTTCAGCTGTGGCACCAGATACACGTGCGACAATGCCAGCAGATGCATCCCGTACCTGTCCATCTGCTCCTCTGTACACCTGCATCTCACCAGGGTCACCTCGGTCATTTCACATCCCGGCGGCGGAGAAGGAGGAGATGGGCAGCCCTAGTCAGCATACTAACCTCGAGAAGTAGAGAAACCCGACGAAGGCGGCGACGGCGTCGCAAGGGACGCCGTGGATTTGGATGATTCTTTCGGAGCTCCGATGCTTGCGTGGTCGATCTATGACGTTCCCGAAAACCGGCGACACCGTAGCCTTCAGGATTAAATTTCAGAAACAAAAAAAGAACAACTTCGTAAACAAAGGCAAATTCTAGTAAGACCCATAATGTAATTGTAAAAACTAAAAAAACAAAAAACATTGTTGATTCGAATTTGAAGGACAAACCAGAATGCTTGCGTGCGCTGGGATGCGTGTCCCGGCGGAAGTGTGTATATAGACATCGGGTTCGGGTAAGACCCGATCGGTGGTATTGAATTCGATGGAGGTAGTGAGAGAAACGGGGGAGAAGATGGTTTGGGCACCCATTGTTAGTTGAGTCGATGGAAAAGAGCTATCAGAGTTCGATAAGGATGCTTTGGTTTTGCGGAGGAAGGAGATAATTCTGCGATTCGAGCAAGCTTATATAAGGCAATGGGGCAAATATTATATTATATAGTTGCCAAAAATCTGGGCTTGGGGTTTGGGGTGACGCGGAAAGTTCAGCATCATCAGCGTGGGGTTGGTGTTGGGGTGCATCCTAATTTACACGCGCTCTCATTATTAATGCTGGTGGGCGCCATTCGTCAACAAAGCTGCCTTCATTTTCTTTTTGTGTGTCTGTCTTTCCCTGCCAAACAGAGTCAGATTTTCACCTTACTTTCATTGCATCGGAGAAAAAAGTTGGAACAGATGTTGATGTTCATCCTATCGATGCCAATTGATGACAGATACC
The DNA here is from genome assembly GCA_019955255.1 of Castanospermum australe. Taxonomy (NCBI): domain Eukaryota; kingdom Viridiplantae; phylum Streptophyta; class Magnoliopsida; order Fabales; family Fabaceae; genus Castanospermum; species Castanospermum australe. The sequence goes on from NSJW01000952.1 coordinate 173,331, forward strand.
TGAATTGAAAGTGTGGTCCGTGGCCATAAAAAAAGAAAGTGAAATATCACTTCTCACGATATTTTTTTGGCATGTCAGTGTATCATATTTAAAGAAATTACAACTATTTTTAAAAATTACACCTCCATATTAAGTGAAAGCATGAAAAAGCAACATGTTCAAGGTTATAAATATCTAATGCCATGCCAAATAGATTGCAAGAGTCGTCTATTATTTCGCTTCGATCAGTTTAACTACGCCCAAATTTTGTGATAATGTTTTTGAAGCTTTTTTTTTTTGTCATCAAGGAGAAGACACATTTAAGCTAATTATAAATAATATATGGTAAAAATTTAAATAAAGAAAAAACGATGACAAGGATAAGAAAGAAATCAAGAATGGAGTTAGGTGTTATGATAATATAAATTGCCCTTCTTAATAAACATTGAAGTTTCTAATCATGTATTCAAACTTTACTATCCTTTCAAGAAGTTGATTTTTTTACTTAAAAAACGTTAAAGGAATAATCCAAAAAAAAAAAATTAAAGGATTAATATAACGGTAGAATATGTATTATTAGCATGGCCGTTCATCGATAATGTTATCAACTGGCCGGCCTTTGAAATTGAAAACAAAGGATGTATATATGAAACAACACACGAATTCTTAGCACTACTTTTATTTACACCTATTGAGAACGATACTAACATCAAGTACCATTATTAATTGCAAATAATTGTTCCCAATTCAAACAGATACAATTAATTGCACCCAAAAGAACAAGAAAAAAAGAAAAGAAAAGAAAGAAAAGGTCAAAAGATTTCTCAATTGTGGAAATCTCCAGTGGTTTCACAGCATGCACACACACTGTGGTAGTAATAAGAAAGAAGTCCGTAATTAATAAGTGAAATGTGTTATAATTTTTCTTTTCCTAGTATTTTAATAATGATGTGAAAATTTTCTCGCATTGCTAAAGTTTCGCCGAACATGTTTGGATTTAGTCGCACAAGGCGAGGGAATTTTGTTTTGCACGCGCGTGGACAACATATTTGACGAAAATGGATGATTTCTGTTTCAAGTGTTTTTGTTTGCTTCCATTTGCATAGCATAAATCAGAGATGACGTGGATTGTCTTCGATGATCTGACGTGGGAAGGATAAAACCAGCTCATTCGGAATGGCGGAGGCCGAGTCCGCCGTCCTAGTGACTCATACCATAAAAAGCGGCCTTTGGAGCTCGGAAGCGTCGAAACAAACTCAAGCCTATTCAGTTCAGTCCACAATGTGAGAAAAAAGGGTGATTATTATACGAGAAATTTGAGTTCGATATTTCTCTTTTTATGTATTATTTAATGATAATTATATTAATTTTATAAATTATTTAAATTAATTTTTTTAAAAATAATAATAATTTTTAAAATTAATATAATTATTATTAAATAAAGATAATAAATGAATAAATTAGATAATTAATGACTGAATAAAAAATAAATTAATAATTTATTTAAAATTTATTAAATTATTAAAATTATCCAATTTATTCAGAATTTATTTTGATAAATAATATCTAATCTATATATGATCTATTTTAATAGATAATATCAAATTCATTTATTATTCTATTTTAATAGATAAATATCTAATTTATTCATATTTAATTACATAAATATAAATTCTTCTTATATTTTAATATATTTTAGTTTTGAAACCATATATATCCATTAAATTTATTAAATATTTAGTTAATTCATTAATTATTCATTAAAAAAAATTAATTTAATTAATTTAAATTTATTAAATTTATTATTATAATTAAATATATTTAATTAAATTTAAATATAAATAAATTGAATGAATTATAAATTTATAAATTTAATTATCACTCTTATTATTAAATGACATAAAATAAAAAAAATATTTTAATTTTTTATTACTTAAGAATTTTTTTTATTAGAAAAAAAAAAGAATTTTTCTTATAATATAAATGAAGAGGAACACCATTCTCATCCATTTCAACTCATAACCGGTCATGTTGCAGTTTTTAATTCGTGAGATCCAGATGATTCCGAGACACGTACATTGACTCGTGCTTGGGGGCGGGGTCCACCTCCTAAAAGAATGGGCATCTGTGATTTGTGTCGGAGCCGACGGTGCTGGAATTTGTGAACGCAATCATCCCTACGGTGGTGCGCCGCTGCCACTGCCACCCTCTGCATAACAACTGGCACTTTTGCGGATATTATACTGAATTAATAATATGCACTTGGGGAAAAGAGGCCTTAAAAAATGCTTCAACTGAATTTGTTTTTTATTATTTGATGTTCACTTTTTTCAATTACATATCTGCTTTTTTTTTTAAATTTAAGTTCTGGTAGGAGAGTTGATAAAATGGAATAAAATAGCATAACATAAAATATAATAATAAAATAAAGTCAGATGGAATTAAAAACTTTAGTAGTTTTTATGGATGAAAATCATCTTACTACGTGAATAATCTTGTATGCTTACATCAAATTGTAGAATGTAAATTTTATTAGTTCAATCATCTAATATTATTGTATTAATTATACACATCAAATTTAATCATAATAATAATTTATGTTTACATAAAATACATTACACGTAAAGATAAAATAATTAAATAAAATCTCAATTCATTTTAAAATTTTGTAATGTTATTGCCTCAAATGACTCGCGTTAGTTATATTATTGCCTGCTCCTCAGTCCTTAGAAAACACCGCGTGGGACACGTGAACCAATATTAAAAGATTAAATTCAAATCAATTTTTTTTCCTTTGTTATATTCAAATCAGATTTTTTATTGTGATCATTTATCACCCTATTATACAAATATCTTTGATATACGAACAGCAATTTGAACTTGATAATAGCTAAACACTTTGAATTTGATAGTTATAAATTAAAAGTTAAATATTATGTGATAATAAATTGAGTATCATTCCCACAAAACATTATGTATCCTTTTATTTATTTTTATTTTAAATTTTTTAATTACGATATCTTCTAAAGATTCACGTCACAATAGGCATAATCTACTTGCACAGGATTTAAATATTTAAAATGTAAACTAATAAAATATAAACGATGATCACTCAAGAAAAAAAAATAAATTATAATAAACTCATAATAAATTATAATAAATTCATAATTTTTATTTACGTAATTATATATTATCTAAATTTAAATAGTTAATTTTATAATCTTATCAACAGTGTATTAATTTTACTCTCTACATGCACAACTTCAATAGAGTCATGTTCTATTTGTTGCTTTAAATAGTGTATCCTCGAATTTGATTTAATTTACCGTATAAAAGCTATTAAATGATTTAAAGTTATTTTTCTGTACAAGATTACACTAAAAAGTGACTTGTCAATTAAAATAAAAGCATCACAATTAATCATTATATTTTATTTTTTATATTTGAGAAAAATCCCCATATACAAAATTAACTGTTGTAATAAATCCCCATAACTGTTGTAATAATTCGAATAATTCTATTGCATATTTTTAACAACTAAGTTTGTTTCATCTTCATGTATCAATTTCAGCAACTTTCCTTTAAACCAAACAAATTCATCATCAAAGAGGTGAAGGATTCCTTCAACGGATTAAATCCTTAAAACATAAGAGATCCTTGACCAAAAACTTTTGAATCCATGTGTTATCCTCCATCATCGTTAGTTCAATTGCATGTCAAATATTGTTAGAAGAGTTTTGCTATATTTTTATAAATTTCTTTTTAATAATTTTTTTAATATTTATTAAAGTATGTATTAAATAAAAAAGTAAAGTATTTAATATTTTAAAAACATAAAAAATATTTAAAACTTATTTTACTTAATAATTAAAAGAATTATATAAAATATATATTAAGAGGATATAAAATTATTATTGTTAGAAATCTAAGTTCGAATAAGTTTACAGAGAACATACCAAATACTGTTAGAAATCTAAACTCAGATAAGATACCTATAAAAACGACTTCTGAAATTCTTCCAACATCTACCTTTATACTTGTTGTCGCAACATCGAGCATGCCGTAGCGAAATAACAACTAATTTTAAAAAAAAAAATAACAACTAAATTAATAGAAAGAAAAGAAATAGAAAAATAAGGGGAAAAAAAAGTTAGTGGATGCTGGGCAAGTGGGTTTAGGTCCAAATGATGCTAATAGACTTCTGGGTCCAATGGGTAACTAGACAAATGCGCCGATACTCCCACTACTACTAGGTAATATACTTTATAAATTTTAGTGTTGACCAAAATAAAAAAATAAAATAGATAAACTTTAGCTACAATTTTCACATATCCAACAATATGTGCTAAGTTTAGTCTGCACATTTTCATTGAAAGAGAATTTCGTAGTAATTGCTTCTTCTCAATTTAATGTCTTTTCTTTTTAAGATTTGGATTTTATCATGTCTGACAAGACAAGTTATCTGATGAGAGATAGACACAATACTTTGTATAGAGAGTAGTCAAACAAAAAAAAAAACCTTAAACATTTTGCACAGGCCATTATCTCTTACTGTTATGTTAGTTGTACACAAAATGCAAATCACGATGGAAAAAAAAAAAAAAAAACCTCACAAATTATGTTATCGCTTTTCATTCCTTCCCTTCTTTCTGTCTCTCTGCATTTCTTTCTAATTTTTCAATACTACTGGTGATGATACCCTTATGTGAGAATGTGCACAAAATTTATGAGCAAGATTAATTTCCCTGTCTTTCATTGCATGGGATTTTTGTTTATCTTTCTCGAAAAATTAACTTCATCATGTGGGCCCTCACATGAGAGAAATAATACATTTTTTCAGGTGAAATATCATGTCCCGTGTGAAAGCAGCACTCATACAAAGCTACCAACTATGCATGACTCATGCACTCGACTTATACTTCATTGGCCCAATGGGCCCTTTAACATTTGGATTTGGTACGTTGATACAGTACACAGGCCGGAATGCTACAAAAAGATTCAAATGAGTGGTTGAACCGGTGAGCAGCTTTTAGTAAGCCTATTGCCATCTGGGCTCTGCCCACTGATGATAGCAAGAAATGACAATCCATAGTAGTAACGAATTACATTAATAATTAATGTTGACCCCAAAAAAATAATAATTAATAAAATATTATTAACGAATCACTTTGATGCTTATGGTTATTCATTGTGGAAGGTGTTGCAGTTCAGAACTTCACATAATAACCTATAATCAATTTCAATCATCCCTTATTCCTTTCTACTTCTCTCTTATTTTATATTAATATTCAATTAATTCTAGCTTATAAAATTATTAAATTCAATTAATCACCATTTAACCCATGATTCAATCAAATAATGAGGTAGCTGTAAAAAATTCTTGCATTAGCATAAACGGGAAGGGGAGATGGGACCGAATCATATCATTGGTCTTGCGGGTACCTGTGTATTGCAAAATATATTTTTATTATTATTTTATAATAAATTCTTTTTAGTGAATCACTTCATAATGATAAAAATTGTTAAAAAAATTTATACTGTTTAAATAATAAATATTTATGTAAATTAATTATTATAAAGTATAATTAAACTTGATAAGTTTTTATGATATGTTATTTGAATTGTGTAAGTATATTTTAAATTATTAGATAAAATTATGATATATAATGTTAAATTATATCTATTTATGCTTTTTAATTTGTGATTTTTTAAATTTTATTAAAAATTATTAGATATATGTAAATATTTATAAATATCCATAGTCTTACCAAGATTATAAATAAATACCTGTGATAGAAATTGGGGCAAAAGACAAGAAAAATACTCCTCACCCCCTGAAGTCCCGTTGACATTAGTAGGCAAGTGTTTATGATTTAACGGTAAGTGAATAAAAGTGGCCAATGACACCAATATGTAAAGTTGAAAGAGTTGAAGCGTCTTTGTTTTAGATACCATTTTAACGCAAATGAATTTTTCACAATTTTCAATGTATTTTTGGTGAAAATACAAACTTTCTATTTCTTGTAAATGCCCGTTTTTCATCAAGGTCGATGTTAAACAAACAAGTCATTAATTAGTAGAAGTGAAAGTTTACAGCTGTTATTTGCAAATGTATCAAAAATTAAGGAAGTCTCTATGTATTTTTTCCGTAATAAGTACATATTGATACAAGTTTAATCTTACTTTTACTAATTGTTTAAGGTCAAATAACAAAAATTCCTTACAACTATATTAACAAACTAGAACTGCAGGAATGAAAGTTTAGAAAAGGGATAGAAAGCATAAGGAAGAACAGAATTGAAGGTTCTCAAAATTGTGTCGGTTTGGTTTAGTAATGTAAGTGAGCATGTGATGATGTGTGCTAAACGTAATATTACATGTTTGAATCTATAAGTGCAAGCTGACTTAAATCATAGCCATAAGCTGTAATTAAAAAAAACACAAATGTACAAATTAAACAAACACATAGTATAGTTACTTTTTGTCCGTAGTTGCACATTTGTATGATTCTGTTTAAACCTATAATTTTTATCCTACCTTCGCACATATATTATATCATTTAAACTGCTTCCCGCTATGCCTAAGTGGCTGCACATTTTGCCCTTTGCGAAAGAGTTGCCTGTGACTGAGGCATGAAATTACAAGCGAATCAAAATATCAAAATTCAAATATGTGTGAAGTATGCAAGCAAAATTGGCTCAATTAGTATGATCTAATTATGTATTTTAAGACATTTTGAATTCAAATTTTATTTAAATTTTTATTAATAAATAATTTATAAATATTACTGTAAGTTTATTGGGGCTTTTGGCATATTATAATCTTGGAATGAATTAGCTTCTCATTCTAAATTCTTGTTTTTTTTTTTATAAAAAAAATGTATGAAGGATGAACCAAACTATCAATTCTTTTGCAGAGAAAGTTTATGGTGGGTGGGAATAAGATAGCGTGACAGAGACTAGCTAGCAGCCATAACATAATTGCCAATTCAGTTTGCACTATATGATATGAATATCCCTGCATGTGCTGAAAGCAGAGCTGGGCCAGCCATAGCTGACATTCGGAAGCTTCTTTGTTTTTCTTCTCTCTTATTTCTTTCTGAACAATGACATAAAAGAACAACTAATAGAATTAATTCCAAACGTTGAAGCCATCCTTCACCAAGTACATCGGTGGAGCAGAGTAGCCTGCATTGGTAACCTTTCAAATGAAAAGTGCATGCGATGCACAAGTGGAGGTACAATTATAGTTTCTATGGGATAAAATAATATTTTATAAAAATAAATTTCAAAATTAAAGAAATTTGCAAGTTTTTAAAATTTTGGAGGGCCTTGACGTAATTAGGGCTATCTATTTATCAACTATTCTTCTTTCTACGTTCTCATTATTTTCACTATTTATTTAAAAAAAACTGAATATTTTTAATATTTATTATGAATATTTTAAGAACTTAACTTTTCTACAAAAAAAAGAAGAAAGAACTTAATTTTGATCCATGTTACTATATATTTTTCTTTAATAACGTTCAAGTCTCGCCTTGCTGTTATGGTCATCGTCGTTGATGTTTTAGTCATGGATCTACCTTTCTAGTGCTAGCTTTGTCTCTCCGTCTTGGTTAACGGTGTCAGCCTCAGCATCGTCATCCTTATCTTGGTTACTCATATACTCAACTCAATGTCCCCTAATTTTAATTTATATGCTTGTTATTTTCATATGTTTCAATATGTTTGCTTATTTTGTTTTCGTGGTGGTGCAAAATTGTTTCTCATCTAATTTGTGGTGGATTCCTTGAAAAGGGCTTTTTGTGATTGTGATTGCTAACTAAACACCAAACAAAGAACATGATGCCATTCTACATGGATCAACTCAACCCGATTCATTTAAGACAATTTCGTTGTGGGCCAGTCCATTCATACTTAATGCATTATTTATATAAATTATTTAAACTCTTTATTATTAATTTAATTTTATTAATTTCACTTGTATTTAGAAAAAATTACTTTTGTTGAAAAATAACTTTTTTAATGATAAAAACTACTTTTTTCTTTTTATAATATATTTAAATAAATTATTTGAAATAAATTATAATATTTAATTATTTTAAATATATTTAAAAACATATTATTTTTTATGTTCAATTTTAATCGTTTTGATTATTAGGTAGTTAGACATAATTTTATTATATTTATTTCAGTATAATTTTATCATATTTAATTTAAACAAATTATTTCACAATCTTTTTAATAATTTACTATATAAAATGATTTTTTTATACAATTTAAATAAAATATATTATTTTAATTTTTTTAATTAATATATTTAAATATGAAACTAATTTTATCATAATTAATTTTAAATATATATAATTAATTATTATAATAATTTTTTTATAATTAATTTAAATACATATTTAATGTATAAGAAAAACACATTATTTAAAGAAAATAATATTTTAATGTTTTATAAAAAAAAAAACCCTCATTTAAATCTCCACGATCACATCCACAATCACATGAAATGCCTCCATCAAAAGAAGTTCCAATTGAGATCAGGCGCCTCCATGTGCATTTTTATCCTTTTCCGCCGCACACCCAATTTTTCTCTCAGCCCAAGGTTGAATCCCAACTCCCCAGTGGCCAAGTCACACCCATCTGCGCTATTCCCTCCAAACTCATGGAAATGGAAGGCTGTTGTTACTCTCGAGTATTCTGTCCGAGCACTTTTTTACTTTTTTTCTTTTCCCTTTCTTTTTGGCCAATATGTTCTAAAGTTACAGTGAAGCTTCACCTGGTTGAAAAGGAGATATTTATCTCGGTCAAAAAACGAATTCAAAGTATATAAAGTGTCCCGTTGTAAATCAACCATTCTGGTTATATTGGAATCCATCTTTTGGCTTTTCTGCTAGCAGATACAAACGTTAATACTTATATGCTGGGTGGATACCCTTTTTCTTCTCTCTTTTTTAGAGTTCTTTTGAAAGAGAGTGACAGTCAAGAAAAAAAAAAGAAAGTAAAAGAGAAAATATAATTTTTCACTTATAAAATTGAGAAACATATAATTTTCTGTTGTTTGGAAACTATAAAATATGAAAGAAAAAGGATTAACAATATAAATAAAGTGATAAATAAAAAAATAAAATATTTTTCTCTTCACTTTTGTCTCATTTTAAAGAGAATCAATTTATGTGACTAAATTCATGATTTTTTTCCTAAAATTATTTTTTAAATTTTTATTCTAATTAAACTGTAAAAAATTAGACCCATACCTTATTTTCTTCAAAAAATAATTAATTTTCCAAAGTCATACGAAACAAATAGGGGTGACATCAGGTTAAGGATTGGGAACCATAATTAACCTCCAAAATTTTTTAAATCAACTTTTACATTTCAATTTTAAATTTTTAAAATATAACTTTAAGTCCTGAAACTTTAAATTTTTTCCTAATTTTTTTTTCATTTTAGTTTAGCCTATGAAAGCAAACATATACACCACTCTTCTAACCAACAATAAAGTAACATTAAGTTTATATTTGATAAGAGAGTAAAACTGAGAATAAACTCATTCATATAAAATTTATTTTCACTTTTATTTTCTTATCAAATATATACTAATAATAAAAAAATAATAAATAAATTTTCTTATATAAAATTTATTTTCACTTTTACTTTCGGTCAAATATACACTGTCAATAAAGAAATAGCAATTGGAGTTCTCCTCAATTTGTACCTTGTTTTGTCCGATTAGTTAACAGTTATTTCGGTCGTTGAACTTTTTCGATTGCTTCAATACACATCCTAACTTGATTGGCGGGGATTTGAAGATTTTCTTTTGTTCTCGATTGGATTTTCCATTATTGAACTTGCCTTCACTTTATTCATGGGTCTTAGTCAACCCTGTGCATCATGTGTGTCTGCGCATGTGTCGGTCACACAGAGGGAGAGAGAGAGAGTTTCAACATAGAAATATGTAATTTTAATTTGTATATTATATATCAACACTTCTGCACTTGTCTTCTCTTAGACCACCAAGATTCTCCAACAGAATTTGGCTCTAAGAGGTTAACAGGCCGAGGTTGTAATCATGGAACTAGAGCAAATCAGAAAACCAACAATAAAGAGAAACAAGAAAAAAAAGAAAGAAAGAAGACAAATAGTAGAAAACAATCTAGAAAACTAAAAAACACAAGAAAAGAATGGAGGAAGGAAAGCAAATTCTAGCTAGCTAAAGAACGACCACAGGCCTTTCCTTTTTCCCACTTCCCTCCCCTTTTGTTTTCTAATATTTTTTCTTTTGGAATTAATGGATTGCGCGAGGGGTCATAATCAGCAACGAGAACCCTTCTTACAGTTAAGTGCACCCGCACCAATGGTTATCGAACCCACAAGAGAAGATGGCCTTGCACTCAAGCTGGAAGCCCTTGCATAGCTGGAGGATGCTCCAGCACCCGATGCTGTGAAAAACGCACCGTTTACCAGCAGGTCTCCTTCTGACCTCCAGTTCCACCCCCTCCATTCACTCTCTGGTGCATCCTCGTGCTTTGTCACCTCTTTGCTGAACCTGTTTTCGGGTGCAACAAATCTGTTGCCTTGGCTATTGATGGTTGGGTTAGCACTTCCCCCAATCGCGTACATTTCCCAGTGGGTGTAGTCATTGTTCACCACATGGAAGTATCCAAGCCTACACCTGCAAATATCACAAATATTTTTCAAAAGTGGCCCCACATGGTAATAATAGCTAATTAAGAATATTGACAAAGCCAGTCCCTTGCACATATATCGATTTCCATCCTTTGCACTTTCCTTTTTCCTTCTTTGTTTCTTTTCTTGCTGTCTTCGTACAGAAATTGGAAAACTCATAGTTTCGCTATTATTTTACTTCTTCTTGAGCTGTGAGTTTGAGAATGGAAAAATTTTACTTTACCTTGGCATCCTTTGAACGAGCCCTTCTCCAAAGTGGTTGAAAGCTATCGTGACTTGCATGTTCCTGTCTTGGGTGTAAGAGTCGCTGTGACCCAGCAACATGACCTTATCATGGTGTGTCATGTAATTGTTGGAGATGGTGATTGCGGTGGACCCATGGATGGCGTCGATCAACCCGTCATTGCAATTGGACAAGGAGCAGTGGTCCACCCATATGTGGCTTCCTCCGAAGATGGAGACGCCGTCGCCGTCCGATACGGTCCTCCACCCGTAGTGGCGTGGGGAGTCCCTTACCATGGCATTCCCTCCTTGCTTGCAGTCGTGGATGTGTATCCCGTGGATTATAACGTTGGTCACGAACTGTATGGTAATGCACGGACCGCCGGCGATGTGCACGCTCGCGCCTCTCCCGTCGATGGTCTTGAACGAGCTGATGATGAGCTCTTCCTTCAGCTGGATCACCATGTCTCTCGCGAAAATGATCCACAGTGGCTCGTCCTGAATCACGGCGTGCCGGAGGGTCCCCGGCTTTGGGTTCACCGGGTCGTCGTCGCCGGCGTCGGTGACCACGTAAATCTTGCCGTCCCTCCCGCCAATGGCGTTCTTGCCGAACCCAATTGCACAATCGGCCAGCCTTTGCCTGTTCTTCTCCCAGTTGGGGTCACACCTCCAGCAATCGTCAATGGGGTTGCCAGTCCCGCAGGAGAGGTACCCCAAGCTCCTCCTAGCCACAGAGGCATTGATTTTCCTGCACCCCCAAATAATAATAATAATAATAATGTTGATTGGTATACAAGAAAATTCCAAATAAAAATGATCCCATTCCCTCGTGAATTGCATTGTGCATTTGTGCTACTAGCTAGCTAGTACACAAGAAAATAATGCACATGTAAATTATGTAACATGTAGAAGTGATTTAGAGTCTGTGCCTTAATTACCTATTTACCTCTTGTACTACCAATTCAGGGTCTTGAACAGGGGAAGAGGAAATGAGGGTTGGGGAGAGAAGAGAGAAGAGTAAGAAGAGCAAAGAGAGTGAAGTGCTGGCCATGTTTGCTCTGCTTTGGGATGTCAGGAGAGAGAGGTGAGAATTATGTATGTAGGAGGGGGTGTATATAAAGAGATTAAAGCCGGGCTAAATGGCGTGATTAAAATGAACATGTGGGACCTCTAGGTGCTTCGTGATTTCTGGTTTTACGGGATGCCTGTTGGGCAGTTTTGGCCGTTAAGCAAGCCCTATATGATCGATGGCCAACATCAAAACAGTTAAAAGAGAAAAAAATTGTCAAATATCGACGAAGGAAGAAGAAAAAGAAAGGCAATATACAGGAAAATCTAATGTCATATTGTTACCTTGGTCTACTACAAAGTAATGTTGGTTTTAACCTTGGATTACATTCACTTGAGAGTGGAAATTAGACTATTGTTTATAATACTACAACTGCTCTTAGAGGGTAGTTAATTAGGTTTTCCCTACCTTATTAAGATCAAAATGGAAAAATCATTATACAATAGCATGCAGGGGTCCCATTATAGGGTCCCTAATGGAGACTTAATTAACAAAGTTCCTTTCTTCCCTTGCCACATTATAATCTTGCATAATCGTTGTGAACCATCAAATTAAGCAGGCATCACGTAATGAGTAATGGGCAATTTGTTTAATTAAAACTAATCAATTATGGTGAAAGTAAACCTCCTCAAGGCAGGGGGCACGTAATGAAGCAATGGGCACTTCGATAAATTAGATTAGTTAATACTGGGTGTGAAAGTAAATTCCTCCGCATCCCAATTTTTGATACATTTTATTGCCAGCAAATTCTTTATAATTTGATTTTGTTTGACATAAACGGTCGAGTGAGATTGTGAGAAATTAAAGCGTTACCCGGTGGCAGAGATTGACTTATTTGCTCTGATGGGTCCATCTCTTGCTTTACTTCAAGGGGCACATCTTGGAAAATCTTGAGCTTGATACGCAGATCCTGCATGCTCAATTGCCATTCGGATCTGGAAGAAGCTCAATCACGAACAATACCATATAGGATAGTAGGAGAAGAAGAGAAGAGGTGAAAAACAAAGAGGGGTCTGGTAATTAAAAATTTAACAATTATTTTTTAATTTGTATATATCACAAAAAGTTCTTAAATTATCACAATTTAAATTATGATTTTTACTTGAATTCTTATTTAACCCAATCATCTGAGCTATACTTAAGTAATTGCAACAGGATTATATATTATGTGTATGAAAATTCACTTCTCATATGGAGAGTTAATGCAAATCAAGTTAATTTAATATTAATTCTAATAATTGTTGCTAATTTTGTCGCAGTTTTAGCAATTCAATATTTCCTTATGTGTCTTTAATTTCTTGTTTTATGCCAATACTAATACATCCCATAACTGCTTTTTAACATAAAAGCATGAACACGATTGGATTAATATAATCTTGAAGAAGGAAATGCATGGTATAACGATACGATGGAAACATACACCGACTTCAATGAGCTTTAATCAAGGTGAGGATAACACCGCATGGCTTTTGTTTGTAATCTGACATTTAATCTCCACCATACGTGCCTGCTGTTAAGCATTCAGGACGATAGAGAGGTGTTCTCCTATAAAAAAAAAACATTACTATTTAAGGTGTTTCGACTTTAGTGATTGTAGGAATCTATATTGAAAAAGAGATAGGGGCGCCTAAAAGGACATTGTTAGAGAAAATTTTCTCTCTAGCCAGCTTATTGCTTGCTCAATGATTTATTTTGGATTTCATGGGGTCCCCGAACACAATTGCTTTGCTTGTATGTCAAGGGAAAACAATTGCGTTTGCTCACGTTCGTTAAAAAAAAAAAAAACCAAATGAACGATTTAAAACCCTAGATTTCCATGTGCAAATGAAGCTGTTGTAATTGAGTATTACAAAAGTTGAAATTAAATAATGTTCCATTATCATTACCCTAGCTATTGTTCTTAGATATATCAACATTTGTTTTGCTGACCTATGAATAATATATAGACTCGTGAAAAAAAATTTGGTAGCTCGATATGTGTGGTTATTCCTAATTTTGATTCGTTAAAAAAATGAAAATTTCTATAAATTTTTTTTTCGTACTCACAAAAAATAATTTTTAGTGTTGATTTTTAATTTTCCTGATTGGATATCTATTTGAATTCAATAAAAATAAAATAAAATTAAATCACAATTCTTGCATCCCAATGCTAATCTTTATAGTAATAATTTGACATATTAATTCAGAGTAGTGTTAATAATGAACGCATACTACCTGGCACTTGAATATCTTTTGACAGCGTTTCTATCACTTTTCCATCTAATTAGTTTGGCAGTTCTTCTTTGTAAAAAATGTATTTGAGTGTAAACAGTACTGTGATTACTTACTCAAAGAACAATAGTCAATCAAAAATTTATTTCAAGTATTAGTTTAATAAATGTGTTTTTTTTTCTGTCAATCTTTTGATTTGTACACATTATGCCCTAATTTATTGCTAGTATTTGTAATGTCTCCCGTATATTAAAGCAATAACACAATTATTCAAAACAAGGTACAATTAGACAAAATTGACTGGAAAAAACCCAACAGCTGTTAAGAAGACTTACTTAGTGATCAAGTGTACTCCTAATATCTAAAATTCTATTATTTTTAATAAAATTTTCACACATTCACATGTGATTTAATCCAATCAAAACCACACACACTACCTATATTTGCATGCTGAATCACATACTATATACCATCCATACTGTATGATATGTTTTAGCATGTGAACGTCACATTTTGAGGCCAACTTCAAGTTGAAAAGTTAAGATAGCCATAAACACATGAATTTTGTGCAATTAGAGTAGGCAACAATGTGCTCAAATGAACGAGTTGCAAATAGAAACTGTAATTGGATCGAAAAATCATTGATGAAAAGGGCAACAATGAAACTCTCCAAAGATTAATCAATAAACAACTACTATTATATGCCAATTTGCAGAGGAATTGCATGGATGTAAAGATTTCGAAATTGGAACTGATAAATAAAAAACTAACAGTCAAAATATAATATGAGAATAGTTGAATGTATTCTTATAATTAAGAATGCATATATACATATTCGAAGCTCATTTTGTTTACTATATTCATCTTTTTCATTTTACTTATTCATTTTTTTCTTACTACATGGGAGTAAATAAATGAATAGGGTCTAAAATGCTTGTGACAGAAGCACATGGTTTGCCCTTAAAATTCAAACTCGTGAGGCCTTGTAGGCCCAGCGGATCCCTCGCCCTGCCTTTTCTTTTTCTGCCTTGATTCTCTCCGTTATATTAAATTTTCAGAACCGCAAACTTCGGCGAAATTTCACGTAAACGAACATGAGCATCTCGCATCCCATGCTGACATGGCACAATGGGAACCTCCTATAGACAAGACTGGACAGCCATAGCCCTACCCGATAGGCCCTGGCTGAAGACTTGTGCAACCATCTCGAGATATACTCAATTATTTTTTTTTCTTATATATCAAAAGTATCCGTATAAGAATATATTCAATTATTTTATATTATATTATTGAGTGCGTATGATATTTATTATGTGAATTATTATCATTTTTATTATTTATATATGTTAAAAAAATTAACATTAAAAATAACTCAGATAGATTTCGTGACACGCGTGTTCAATTATAATACTGTATAAAAAAATTATCGTACACTCAACGTATCTTATAATCTCTCAATATACGTTGTGGCGTTAGTGGTTTTTGTTGACTAACGATATGCTCGTCGTTTTGGGTCATCCCAGCCGGTCGTTATGGATTTGAAGATAAATCGAGATCGTGGATTTATGAAATAATAGGGGGAATTCCACTTTATTCAAAAGCTATTTGCGGGACAGAAGTCACAAAACCAAAGTGAGGGTCTTTGTTGAGCAGTTCAAGGTAGGGTTAGATTAAAAGCACAGCCAT
The DNA here is from genome assembly GCA_019955255.1 of Castanospermum australe. Classification (NCBI taxonomy): domain Eukaryota; kingdom Viridiplantae; phylum Streptophyta; class Magnoliopsida; order Fabales; family Fabaceae; genus Castanospermum; species Castanospermum australe. Next base: position 189,195 of record NSJW01000952.1, read on the forward strand.
GTTGGTTGGCTTTGGTTGAAGAAGGGAAGTGGTTTGGGGCGGCGAGGGCTCAGACTTGTCTGTGACAATTACTCGGCAACCTCCATATATACTCAAACACCTGGTGCTCGTTGCTCGTTGCCATGAGGCAGTCTTTCTCAACCCAATAATTTCTCTCTCGGGCACATGCAACAGCACATGCTGTTTCACATCAAAGCCCTCGTTTTCCCAATTCTTCGTTATTTTGGTCAGAATCCCATAAATTATATATGCGTAGTTAATGAATTAGTAGTCAGGCGTCTTTTCCCAAATTCTGTGTACTTAAATTGAAGAATAAATTTTTAGATATATTATTTATATAAATATTTAAATTAATATTAAAAAAATACATTTATAAAAAATAATTCATAAAATTTTACACGTGCTTAATATTTATTTGAATATTTATAAAAGTATATATTTATTTAAAAATTTTCTGCAATTTGAAGTTACTCCCTTGTCAATTTTTTAGGCGCACTTTAAATTTGGTCAAATATTGCATACACTTTCGGGTAGGATGCATCTACCGAGTACCGACGTTTTATTTGCATTGAAGGGAAAGTTTACTTTTTAACTCGGCCATTTTAGACGAGGGTACGAAGCCCTTGATTAAATTCTCAGAGACAGAAGAGCAATTACATACTCCATTGTATTGTGTGAGGAAAGAAGGGACGAGGATCCAAATGGAGTACACTATCATCATCATTTATAAAAAAAATAAAAAAGGTTCAATATTAGGTTTAACGAACTCTATTAATTGTCTGAAATAATTAGAATAGAAAGGCATTTGAATCGAGCTAGTGGGAGACAAAAAGAGCCACACCCAACGATTTTCAGCCACATTTGAGTAGGGAGAGGACCGAATGAGCCCCTCATGTTAACTGGCTGAATAGCAAGAGGCTTCCAAAGTGTTGTTCCATGCATCATATGGGCGACTCTCTGTCCTGCACCAATTGGGATAAGGTAGATAGCTACCTAGTTGTCAAAAGCACCCATGGGTCATAGCCTGAAAAGCTCAGAACCTTATTTTTGGTCTTTGCACTATTATTCCCCTCTTCTCCTAGTCTCAGGTGTAGGAAATTTTTTTATATATTCTTAAAGTTAGTATTTTTTTTTGTATAAGTAGATACTGTAAACTTAAACTTGTATCCTTTACATTATGGATCATCATACTAGAACACAATTAGGATCTTAGAAATTCATGGTTTTCACATACATTAATATCAAAACAATAAATGGTACTAACCTTTATCCATGATGCAGAATAAACTTTAGATCTGAAAGCCTTCTTTGAACCTTTAGTCTTTATCGGTCCCTTTCCCTTTCGTACTTACACCTTTCACTTTCTGATGGAAGATGATCTCTCTTAGTTGGTGTATCTTTATGGGTAGAGACTGAATATATAGGGGTTTTAATATGAAATTCAAACTCATAAGATAGTATAATCAGTTATCGGTTCCTTTCGAATTTCAAAACCATCAGTTATCACTTAGGATAACATCCTATAATCATTAGATAATTGCTCCCATCAAGCAATTACTTAATTATCCTCCCTTACAACTAATTCACCTTTTAGCCCTTTAATATGTTTTAATTAAATCATCATTAATTCCCATTAAACATGAGACACATTTCTAACATTCTCCCACTTGGCTCATGTGGTAAATGTCATGTCATGATTTAATAAAACATCAACTTTAGTGCGCATAAATTCGGCTAAAGGTTTCATACATTAGTTGCATCATAATTCATAATTAGGAAATAAAACTAATAAGAGTCATGGCGGTTCTACACTATCAAATCGACATAGTTCCTTCCATATACCACTATATTAGCTCTTCTCCCTAATATGATACTTTAATGGAAGTATACATCATGTCCAATAACAACAATAATGTCTTCATTAGAGACAAATCCTGTACTTCAATATCATCATTCATACATGCATGTATACATAAATTTGAAAACAGGAAAAATTCAGAAACTTATATATTAATGAGCTCAGAGTGTCAATAGTCAATAATTACAATAATGATCAACAGTCACTAGCTGACATAATGTCCATACTATACAAATGACCAGTAAATATTTTGAGCGGTAATCCCTTCGTCAAGGGATCAGCTATCATAAAGATTGGTGCTAACATGCTCTATAGACACTCTACGTTTCTGAACCTCTTCTTTAACGACAAAGTATTTTCAATTCTATATGTTTAGCACCTTTAGAATATTTTGTCGTTTTTAGAAAAGAAGACTGCTGCAGAATTGTCACAATAAATTTTCAGCAGCCTATCAATACTGTCGACCAATCCAAGTCCTGAAATAAAGTTCCGTAGCCATTTAGCCTGAACCATGGCCTCAAAGCATGCCACAAATTCAGCTTCCATAGTGGATGCAGCAATTACAGACTGCTTTCGCACTTTTCCATGATATAAGCTCCTTCCAGCTAAAAGATACAAATAGCCAAAAATGGATTTTCTTGTGTCCACACATCCGGCAAAGTCTGAATCTGAATATCCAATGACCTCAAGGTTGTTGGATTTCCTATAAGTAAGCATGTGATTCTTTGTTCCTTGCAAATATCTCAGAACTTTCTTTGCAGCTTTCCAATGATCCATACCAGGATTACTCTGATATCTTCCTAACATTCCAACTGCAAAACTGATATCTGGTCTCGTATAAGTCTGAGCATACATTAAGCTTCCAACAAGCGATGCATATGGAATTGCTTCCATTTCTTTCCGCTCCAAATCATTCTTTGGACATTACATGAGACTAAATTTGTTTCCTTTCTGAATTGGAACCGGAGATGATGAGCACTTTTCCATCCCGAATCTCTCTAAAACTTTATTAATATATGCTTTCTGAGAACAAGCCTAACAATCCTTGTGATCTGTCACGGAATATCTCTATTCCAATCACATAGGTTGCCTCACCCATATCTTTCATTTCAAAGTTACTAAAGAGAAATGTCTTAGTCTCACTTAAAAGACCAAGATTATTAGTTGCAAGCAAGATGTCATCAACATACAGAATCAGAAATATAAACTTACTCCCACTGACCTTTAGATATATACACCGATCAACGGTGTTTTCCTTAAATCCAAAGGAAACAACGGTATCGTTAAACTTAAGGTACCATTGTCGTGAAGCTTGTTTAAGTCCGTATATTGATTTCTTAAGTTTACACACCATGTGCTCTTTTCCCTTTTCTATGAACCCCAATGGTTGGTCCATGAACACATCTTCCTCTAAATTCCCATTTAGAAAGGCCGTTTTCACATCCATCTGGTGTAGCTCTAAATCATAATGAGCCACCATTGCCATAATGATTCTTAAAGAATCTTTCTTGGATACCGGTGAAAAGGTCTCCTTATAGTCGATGCCATCTTTCTGAGTGAATCTTTTTGCAACTAGTCTGGCCTTGTAACGTTCTAAGTTACCATGAGAGTCACGTTTGGTCTTAAAGACCCATTTACATCCAACTCTCTTACAGCCTTCTGGTAACTCAACAAGGTCCCAAACATCATTCTGTTCCATAGATTTCAACTCTTCTTTCATGGCATTTAACCACTTTTCACCATTGTTACTATTCATGGCTTGTGAAACGTAACTGGATCATCTTCCATTCCCAAGTCAAAATTAGACTCTTGTAGATATACCACATAGTCATTAGAAATAGCGGATCTCCTATCTCTTTGAGATCTTCTTAATGCTATTTGTTATGGTTCTTCTACTATGGGCTCATTCGGTTCATTTACTATAATTTCATTATGAGTAGTGGGATCATTTATTTGTTGTTCTTTCATTATTATTATTCGGTATAACAACATGAGGAACAACAACTTTATTAGAGACACAAGTCAGGGGAACTTGTACTCTCAATTCTTGAATCTCCACATTACGTGAAGTTTCACTCCCACTAACTTCGTCATTCTCAATGAACCTGGCATTTCCAGTTTCGATAATCCTTGTAGTATGATTAGGACAATAAAATCTATACCCTTTCAATTTTTCTGGATAACTAATGAAATATCCACTAATTGTTCTTGCATCCAGTTTCTTTTCTTGTGGATTATAGTATCTAATTTCTGTCTGGCAACTCCAAACATGCAGGTGCCTTAGACTAGGTTTCCTTTCAGTCCACAGTTCAAAAGGAGTCTTTGGAACTGCCTTACTAGGAACCCTATTCAACAGATACATGGCAGTTTTAAGAGCATAAGTCCACAACGAAATGGGTAAAGATGAATTACTTAACATACTCCTAACCATATCTTACAAGGTTCTATTACGCCTTTCTGACCACACCATTTTGTTGTGGTGTACCTGGCATTGTGTATTGAGCACATATTCCTCTCTTTTCAAGGAATTTAGCAAATGGACCTGGATGTTGTCCGCTTTCATCATACCTTCCATAATATTCTCCACCCCTATCAGATCTGACAATTTTCACCTTTTTATCTAATTGGGCCTTTCAACTTCATTAATATAAATCTCCAAGGCATTTACAGCCTGAGATTTATCATGCAGCAAATAGACATAACCATAACGTGAATAATCATCAATGAAGGTGATAAAGTATTTTCTTTATTGAAAGCGTTAACATCAAAGGGCCCACATACATCAGTGTGTATAATTTCAAGAAGCTGACTGCTTCTTGTGGCTCCTTTCTTTGTGTGTTTTGTTTGTTTACCTTTAATACAATCCACACATACATTCAGATCAGTAAAATCTAAATCCGGAAGGATTTCATTCCTTACCAATCTTTCCATTCTTTCTTTGGAAATATGTCCCAAAACGTTTATGCCACAAGTAAGCAGAACATTCATTTATTAAGGCACGTTTAGTGCCAACGTTATGATGCAAGGTCATAAAGTGTTTCAGCATATAGATTATCAAGACATAATTTATATAATCCATCACATAAGGTACCATTGCCAATCAAATGACTGTGCTTGTACAAACTGAAACAACCACTACCAAATCTAAAGGAATATCCAGCCTTATCAAGTTTAGAAATTGAAACTAAATTCCTAGTTATACTAGGTACATACAAAGTTTCCAATAAATCTAAATGATATCTAGTGTCAAGGATTAAACGATAAGTCCGACAGCTTCCACTGGAGCTTTCATTCCATTGCCCATGAAGACAAACTTTTCATTTGGCTTTGTGGCCTGGATTGTAAGGAATCCCTGCAACATATTAGAAACATGAGTAGTACATCCAGAATCAATCCACCAAATGTTATAAGGAACTTCAAGCTAGGTTTGATTCATAACATACATAAGCACTGGGCTTACCTTTCTTTTCGAACCAAGCCTTCCGTTTCGGGCAATCCTTTTAGAAGTGTCCAGCCTTCTTACAGAAATAACAACTGTTTCCATTATGTTCCTTCTTGTGAATTTTAGAAGAAGAAGCCTCATTCACCTTCAGAGGTCCTTCTCCTTTCTTCTCGTGTTTCTTGAAAACTTTTCTTTTCAGCTCATTGACCTTTCATATAATTGATGGAATGAATTCCCTGATTCTTGAATCTGATCTCTTCCTGAACCATCATATTGTGCAATTCATGCACATTCCATTTATCCTTCATGGTATTATAGTTCATCTGGAAATGACCATACTCAGCCGGTAATGAGTTCAGGATGAACTGCACGGGAAATTTTCATGCACATCCATCCCTAATGACTTCAGTCTTGCTGCAATATTTGTCATAACATGCTCATGCATTGTGCGACAACCATCAAATTTCATGGTGGTCAATGTACTCATTAGTGTCCCAGCAAGACACTTATCAAGTAATTTGGGAGAACTCTTTCACGACATTAATACTTTAAGTTATACATACATACACATCAACATGCTTCACATATTCAGATACATTTCATACAATGCATATTGATGTTCACCTTTGGGCAATCCATCAATATACAACATTCAACATAATGATGCTAATAAAATTTCACATAATTTGGTAATGATGTATACACAATTAGAAATATTTATTATCTTTGGATATATAAATATAACTAATAATATATTCACATCACCAACATTCATGCTCATTTATTATAAAGACAAGCAATCAACCTTTGGGTTGATCCTTAACTGCCTTATAATAATGAACTTCAATTTACCCATAATAAAACAATAATTTTCATCTTATTTATAGCATCAAAATTATGGGTAAATTGAAAACACAATCATAATTTCAGAATTAAAACAATTCATAAGAATTTGGCCACTTTGGTGACTAACAAATCCATCATACTTAATTCCAAACAGAAATATTTTCTAAACAATTATAGGATTAAATTTTCACATTCAAATTTCCTCCCTTTCCTTTCTTCTTTTTTTTTTTTTTTTTTGAATTTCA
>NSJW01000952.1:195607-246937 GCA_019955255.1 Castanospermum australe
CGGCGCGAACTCCGGCGTCTTCTCCGGCGGCGCCAGAACCTTCACAGTCCGGTCCATCTCTTCGGCGGCGTCGGAGCCTTCATAGACCGGTTCACCTCTTCGAGCCAGGACCCAAACAAATCCCGACTCCCACCCGAAACGCCAGCCCAGACGCGAACCATCATCTCCGCTCATCCCTGCGGCGGCGCCAGGACCATCACAGTCCGGTCGATCGTCCCTTCGAGCCAGGCTACCACCACCACCCAGGACCGAAACGGAGCCCTTCGCAACACAGATCCCCGCTCCTAGCCGGAACCCCAGCCCCAGAAGCTGCGTCAGATTCGATTTCTTCTCGGGCGACAGCAACCCCTCCGGATCGCCGCACCTCAGCCGGCTCGACGAGAAAGCTTTCACCCCAAACCCGACGGCCTTAAAAACACGGGGCTCGCTGTGGACTTACTCCTCCTCGACGAGCTCCCTTCGCCTCCGCCGCCGTACCTCATGCTGGGCTCCGAAACGGGGAAGAACCCCTTCTTTCGCAGTACAGGCCGTCCTTCAAACCGATCCTTCTGGTTTCGGCCAGATCTCGCTTTCCGACGGAAGTTTGATGATAGATCCGGAGGAACCAATGGCGATCGATCGCTGAGGAGAAGACCCGGAATGCTTGTCGCCGGAAAACAGAGTGACGCCGGAACCTTCGACGGAAAGCAGAGGGGTTTCGAAGATTCTGGCGATTTTTCTTTTTTTTTTTTTGAACGTTTTTCTCAGATCTGGACTTTCTCAGATCTTTCTCTTTCATGTTTATTTTGTAAGAACGATTTTAAAAATTATCATACATGGAAAATCATGAATTCCCAAACCTTAGCTCTGATACCACATGTAAACTTAAACTTGTGTCCTTTACATTATGAATCATCATAATAGAACACAATAGGATCTTAGGAATTCATGGTTTTCACATACATTAAAATCAAATCAATAAGTGGTACTAACCTTTATCCATTATGCGGAATGAACTTCAGATCTGAAAGCTTTACTGAATCTTTATCGGTCCCTTCCCCTTTCGTACTTACACCTTTCACTTACTGATGGAAATAAAACTGTTTGGTTGGTGTATCCTAATGGGTAGAGACTGAATATATAGGGTTTAATATGAAATTCAAACCCATAAGATAATATCATCAGTTATCGGTTTCTTTTCGAATTTCAAAACCATCAGTTATCACTTAGGATAACATCCTATAATCATTAGATAATTGCTCCCATCAAGCAATTACTTAATTATCCTCCCTTACAACTAATTTACCTTTTAGCCCTTTAATATGTTTTAATTAAATCATCATTAATTCCCATTAAACATGAGACATATTTCTAACATAGGCTACTACATGATAGGATCCACAATATTGTAGGTTTTTTATTAGGGAGGCCAAGGTGTGAGAGCGTGTATATATACCTTGCTAGTGTGATTTTGTTTGAAAGTTGTGTTGGTCCACAACATCATAGTCTCTTTGCAATGGGAGAAAAGAAATGAGTCTAACAAGGAAGTTTCCCTATTGGTATACGTTGATGTCCAAGCAGCCATTTTGACATTTCTAGATAAAAGGAGGTGTAAAAATAAGAAAATGAGAATTCTCATAGCTTATTTATTTCACTATCTGCGATGTGAAATGTGATCTCTTGTGGAGGTGTTGTAAAAGTCCATCTAAAAAGAGAAAGCATGATTTTACAATAACGTGGGCCATGTAATTCTTCAAAAGCACGTTTTAAATTTGAAATCAATGATTCATTAAGGTCTAAGCCTTAAATTAATTGGTTAAGGAGTCTTGACCTTCGTTTAGAAATTAGGTTAAAATAGGCTCATGAAATAAATGAGTTTATTGAGCTAGTGGTTCACTTATGTTTGGATGGGATATTAGGGAGGAAAAATGGGAGAAGAGAGAGATTTATCATAAACCCCTCCCTTATTTGGAAGTTTAATAAAAGAAGTGGAAGGAAATGAGAATTTTTAAATACTCCTCCAAAACCCTCCCTTACTAATTTTTGTGAACATTTTAAACTTCTTCCAATGTGGAGAATTTTGGAGGATTTAAAACATTTAAACAAGGGAAGGATAATTATTTAATTAGCCTTTCATTCTCATTCCTTTCTTTTTCCTTCATTTTTTTAAAATTCCTTTTCTTTCCATTCCCTTCAAACTCCCAAATATAGCCTTAGAGAACATAAATTGTAGACAAAGTTATCAACTAGCTAAAAAGACAATATATATAGCTCACTGATCAATCAAAAGGTTGGTCCCTTATGCTATGTTTGGATAGAGAATTAGGAAGGAAAAATAAAGGAAGGGAGAGGTTTATCATAAGCCTTTCCCTTGTTTGGAAGTTTTATAAAAGAATGAGAAGAAAATGGGGATTTTTAAGTAATTTTGTAAAATTTTTCCTTGCTAATTTTTGTGAATATTTTAAACTTATTTTAATTTGGAGGATTTTAGAGAATTTAAAACATTCAAATAATGGAAGAAAATTTTTTTAATTAGCCTTCTATTATCCTTCCTTTTCTTTCCCTTTATTTTTTTTAAATTCCTTTCCTTTCCATTCCCTCAAAACTCCTAAACATAGCCTAATTGAATCAAACTTCATTCAACTTGCTAATAAAGGTTGGTTCAACTGGTTGGATTGAACAACGAATTTCAAAAGGTCTTGAATTCAAATTTTGATGGAATTCCTTATTGTTAGATGATTTGTAAGTATTACTATAATATTTTGGTGAGATTAGTGGCATGCCTTGACCTTGGAATGAGGTAGTTTTCACTCCCCCTAAACTTTTATTTAGCCAAAAAAAAAACGTTATTGAACCTTAATACAAAATTGCAAACAAGATCCATGTGCACATGTAAGAGGGAGAAAGAAAGAGTAATGAAAGGGAAAACACATGCATGTACATTCAATAGAGTAGAAATCAACACTTGATCAAACTTGCAATAACAACCAAAATTCAATATAGTACGCTAGCTTGAGCATGCCAAACAGGTAAGGGGCCTACCTCCACATATTTCATGAAGTGAAGACCAAATTCATCTTAGTTCCTCCCAGAAAATAGTTGATACATTTAATAATCAACCTTAGGGCCCGAGACTATTGGAAAATGAGTTTTTTCTAATATTTTCCAGAAAATCATTGATTCAAGTGAGTGAGCTTAATTAATTCAAATGGAAATCCATGTCCGCTTAGAAGCATGATCTGATTAGATATTCTATCGTCTAGAAAATTTCGGATCCATTGGATATCCGATTATAATTTTTTAACTTCCTTTTCTACCGTCAACAATATGTCCATTGTCCAGAAATTTAAAAAAAAAATGAAAAAATAAATATATCAATTACTTTCTATTGGTAATGCGATCGAGGCCCAAATCATGGTCTGTGAGGCATATATAACCTCAACTTATTTATATATAAAGTTTAATTAACGAGAATAGCTAGGTACATCAAAATGCTACTATTTAATTGAATGAAATTTTTTTTTTCATAAATCAGGAATATTTTTACAGAATTTGACATATTTAAATCACTTAATAAACTTAATTTTATTTGAATGGATTTGCTGTTAGCTAAAAAAAATTCGTTCAAAAGTTTATTAATGACGAGTTTAACAAAAAAAAAAAATCTTTTTTGGTAACACAACAAAAAATGTTTTTGCTACAAAGTAAAAATTTTGGCAAAATCTAGTTGCGTGTGTAATGAAGAAGATCAAACTTTCTTAGGTCTTTTGTTGGGTACATCAAGGGGCCTTCTTTAGATTTCATTTAGATAGATTTAAGTTTCAGAAACAAAAGAAATAACCATTTATGCCTGAATGCGTGTATGATGTTGGCGGGATTTTAATTTGAACAGACACAGAGAGGGAATTATATATCTGTTAAAATGAAAAAAGTAATTTTAATCTTTTAAAATTAGCCACAATTTTAAATGGCAACTGAAAATAAACGCATCACGTTGGTCTTGCAATGTTATATTTTAAATAAAATTAATAATAAGTTAAAATAAAATAGTGAATAATTTCTTATATTTTGGTTACCAAAGAAGTTTAGAATCTTTTAAGTTAATACTGGCTTCACATATGGATATAAATCTGTATTGCTTTAAATAATTGTTACCCTATATAAATATTTGGTTTCAAAATATTTATTTTGATAACACTTTTCGTTAAAATAATGATTTATTTTTAACTATTTTTAACTTAAAATTGATTAAATAAATTTCTAAAAACAATTAAATGATTACAAAATAATCATGTTTTACCTCATCTAGCTTTTAGAATTTAACAAGGACAATATTTAAAGTATTAATCTTATGAACTAGCCAGTATCAATTGATGGTACGTTAAATTTCCATCTAATTCAATGATCTGGGTTTTGTAAAAGATTATTTAATAATCTTACTTGAAAATAACCTTTACAATTTTGTCAATGTACCCTAACCTTTACAAGAAATTAATTGCTAACATTATTAAAGCGGCAAAATTTAAAATCTAATCTTAAGAGGAACCTAGTTTATCTTCATCTCATGTTTCACCTCAACTTGAGGATACGCACTTTAATAATTTAGGTTAATTAATTTTATTTTTAACGCTAATGTACTTTTGATTTTTATTTGATACTAAAAGTTAACGAATTTGGATAGTCTCGTGTGATAAGATTATTCTTATAGAGATATATATATATAAATTTTACTAAAATATAATTCACTATGTAAAGTTCACTAGTTATATTTAAAATATTTTTATGTTTTTCTCTTTCTAATAAAGCATCCTTTTGTTGTTTCATTAATAGAAAAGGATGCTAATCCCAAGTTAACCAAGAGTGCCAAGACAAAATCTAGTGATAGCACAAATATAAACACAAGGTTATAAAACTGTCCACACAAATATTAATTTGGAAAACTATCGCACAAATGACAGGCAAAATTACAATTTAGTTTGTATTTTATATAGAATTTCATAGTATTGTCAATGCTGTGCCACAACCATTGCTCAATGGACAATGTACGTTGAAAGCTGCTCTCAGTAAAATATATTAGATTCACTTTGATATTTTCTTAAAATTGAAGATAAAAAATTTATGAATGAATCTTTTTTATATGAATTTTTTCATTTTTTTAAAAAATACTAAACTAATTATAATTATTTAGCCGTGAAAATTTAGAAAAAAATTTATATACTCTTAAAGTAATACACTTACTTCAATAAATACATAACACATAATATCATATAATTATTCTGCTATTATATTAAATTTATAATTTTAAATAATAAAAATAAGATTAAATATGAATTATATCAAAATCTTTTTAAGAATATTACTCTCGGAATATTTAAAAATTTTTAAAAAATTTGTGCGAATGGCCATGGGAGGCCTAAAAAGTGGCCAAATCGGCAAGCACAGCGGCACGCAAGATTGTGTGAGGATGATGCACGTAACCAGATATTGACTTTATATGCATCATCAAGCTAATGCGTATAATTATCAATGCATTTCTGCAGTACTTTATTGATTTTCTAACCCTTATCAAATATAATTAATGCCCTAAACATGCCCAAATCCATAGAAGATCAACACCCTGTCAATCATAATCTTTGCAAATCTACCAGATTGGTTAGAGGGATTTTGCTGGATCTTCTCCTTCATCGGTCAAACAAGATATTGAGGGGTGAGAAATATATATATTTCTTTCACATTAATTTTTAATTATATTTTATTTCATATAAAAAAAATTTCATTATTATATATTGACCCACACTTTAATCTTTTTTTTTTTAAAAAAAATTATATTGTACTTCAGAATTAAAGTAATTAATATAAATAAAAAATTAAAATAAATAATTAATCCTTATAATTTTACGTAATTTAAGTTTTGGTCTATATAATTCTTTTAGATTTTAATTTTTATAATTTCATTCATTTACATTTTAGTTCTTGAGAGATCGAACCTTAATAATTAAAAATTATAGGAATCAACATATTAATAATTAATAATTATAGAGATTAATTCTTCATAAAAAATATAAACCAATACCTTAATGAATAGAGATTATAAAGATTAAAAGTCAAATAAATAAAAAATATAATAACCAATAAATAAAACGAAATAAGTCAAAATTTAAATAAATGAAATTATAAAAATTGATCGATATCAAATTTTTTTTTGCAAAGATCAAAGTTTGAATCGGATGAAATCATAATGATTAATTATTTATTTTAACTAATAAAAATTTATATAAATATCACAAACCATTTTAATTCGCAAATTTTCATTATAATTATGTAAATGTCCAACCATTCTCTCTTGCTTTTGAGATATTTTTTCTCAATCAGTGCCACAATTATTGTATCATTTTGGTTTATAAATTCATAATTGGTCAATTATTTGTCTAAACCTAGATCTATTTAAAGTCCATAACACCGAAAAAGAAAAAGTTGTTATTATTATTATTATTGTTATTATTATTAATTATGAAAGAATTTATCATTAAAATAAAGATTTAATTTTGATCGATTATCAGCGTAAAATTTTTTACACTATTAATCATTTAATGATATATTATCTAGTGTTAAACTTTTTGGATAATTATTATTTTAGTTAATTTTTTTAATAATTTAATAATTCATAATTAAATGATGAAATTAAACTTTTTTACAATGATAATAAATTAAAAGTAAACTCTTAAAATAATTTTATTATAATAAAAAAATTTAAAAGATAAAATTCTTTTAATAATACATCAACATATAATTAAAATATAATAGAAACATTTTTATACTGATTGTATAGCAAAGTTAAATTCTAATAATGGTAAACCCGGGATGATATGTATGTAACATTATTTTTTCTAAATTTGGATGTTAAGTTGTTAGCAACCATTTTAAAATCCTGGAAGTGCGTTCTTCTGCCAGAAAAATATCTAACCTCGAAATTCTTTAATTAGAAATCAAGCAAAGTGCTTCGTCTAACATAGACACGTCACCTCCGTTTCATTTCTCTTTTTCTTTCTTTTTTTTTTATTTTTATGTAATTTTCAAATTTTATATTGACCTTTTTTACGTGTCTTTTTCAAATGTTTCATGTTATTCATTGTTATTATATTTTAATTTTCTTCTTATTTAATATTTTTATATTAAAAAGTAATGTCATAATCATCTATTCACAAAATATTACAAGAAAAAAAATAGACATTTCTTGGCAGAGTTTTTCAAATTTAAACAGTAACTGTTGCTTCTTGCTATAAATGTTAGTTCTTTTGTTCTTTAGCACATATTGGGGATTCCAATCTGTGGAAAGCCTTTCTCTACTGTAAAATGGAACATGTGAGAATGCATAAGTAACTTGCAAAGGTAGATATATTGTTCAAAGTGAAATTATAGAGTTTTGAATGTGATATGTTTACATCACGATAAATGTTATATCTTTCTAAAAAATCTTCTTACATTTATCCTAGTTAATTAAATAAAAAAGTATATATTAAATAAATAGTTTAATTTTACTCTATTATTAGTATAAAAAAATTTATACTATTATCTAATCAAGTGTTGTCAAATCATTAAAAGAATTTAACTAAAATAGTAATTACTTAAAAAATTAAGCACTCTTAATAATATAATAACATATGATTAGATAATAATGTAAAAATTTTTTACACTAATAATTAATTAAAATTAAATTCTTAAATAAAAAATATAAGCATTTAATATATTAGAAAATTGCTAACAAGTTGTAACTCAACTAACACTCATCTCAATCTTTAAGATCATGATGTGATGATATCAAAAATTCGATATTTCATAAGATTACCCATCTCCCTATCGTACTTAGGTAGTCAAAAGTTTACACCTCTTATGTAACAAAAAAAATTTAAGAACTTTTGAAATATTTAATACTTTTTCCTTCAAATATTTAGGAGGACAATCTTGGTTCATTAGAAAGATTTAAAATTTCTCTTATATTATATGTTAGCACTAGCAAATTTGAGATATATATGTTTAAACACATGAAATGCTATTAACTTTAGATTTTAATTTTAATAAATTGTCAGTATAAAAGTTTTTATATATAATTCAATATTGTGTTAGCATATTATTAAAAGATTTGATTTCTTAAATAGTTATTGTTATAACCATAGTCTTTTAATGATATATTAACTTATAATTAGATAATATTGTAAAAATATTTCGCACATACAGAGATTTAAAATTAAATCCTTAACTTTATGCATTCCAGTGGAGCAAATATGATTTCCTTATTGTCTATTCTCTTTTTTAAAGTGAAATATGATTTTCTTGTAGAACAATCATAAAAGAGGTACCTTCTCTTTCCATATAGCAAATGAAATACTTTGACATTGGACTTCTTTCTCATTGATTTGATTTACTAATCAAATCCTCTAATTGAAATCTAACACTTATTTATTCTCTAACATAGAAGTCAGATAGCATGATTATTAATAAATCACTTTCTGTTTCCATATGAAGCATAAACCAAATGTATAGTTTAAAATTAAACGAAAGCATGTTTAAGGTAGGGACTATGTTAAAAGACAAAGTGGTCGAAGGAGGCATTGATTAAAAAAGTATATATTAAATAAATAGTTTAATTTTAACCTATTATTAGTATAAATTTTTTTATACTATTATTTAATCAAGTGTTGTCAAATTATTAAAAGAATTTTATTAAAATAGTAATTACCTAAAAAATCAAGCACTCTTAATAATATAATAACATATGATTAGATGATAATGTAAAAAAATTTTACACTAATAATTAATTAAAATTAAATCCTTAAATAAAAAATATAAGCATTTAATATATTAGAAAAATGCTAACAAGTTGTAACTCAACTAACACTCATCCCAATCTTTAAGATCATGATGTGATGATATCAAAAATTTGATATTTCATAAGATTACCCATCTCCCTCTCGTACTTAGGTAGTAAGTTTACACCTCTTATGTAACAAAAAAAATTTAAGAACTTTTGAAATATTTAATACTTTTTTCTTCAAATATTTAGGAGGACAATCCTAGTTCACTAGAAAGATTTAAAATTTCTCTTATATTATATGTTAGCACTAGCAAATTTGAGATATATATGTTTAAACACATGAAATGCTATTAACTTTAGATTTTAATTTTAATAAATTATCAGTATAAAAGTTTTTATATTATAATTCAATATTGTGTTAGCAAATTATTAAAAGATTTGATTTCTTAAATAGTTATTGTTATGACCATAGTCTTTTAATGATATATTAACTTATATTTAGATAATATTGTAAAAATATTTCGCACATATAGAGATTTAAAATTAAATCCTTAACTTTATGCATTCGAGTGGAGCAAATATGATTTCCTTATTGTCTATTCTCTTTTTTAAAGTGAAATATGATTTTCTTGTAGAACAATCATAAAAGAGGTACCTTCTCTTTCCATATAGCAAATGAAATACTTTGACATTGGACTTCTTTCTCATTGATTTGATTTACTAATCAAATCCTCTAATTGAAATCTAACACTTATTTATTCTCTAACATGGAAGTCAGATAGCATGATTATTAATAAATCACTTTCTGTTTCCATATGAAGCATAAACCAAATGTATAGTTTAAAATTAAACGGAAGCATGTTTAAGGTAGGGACTATGTTAAAAGACAAAGTGGTCGAAGGAGGCATTGATTAAATAATAATGGTCATCCACTTAATCAAACAAGCATGTAACATAGAAAAGACAGAGTTTGATTTGATTCATATCAATTCAAATATTCTCAGAAGAAACAATTAATGTGTGTGGGCATGTGGATCATTAATTTTTGTTTGTCCTTTTGAAGTGTGAGGCACTTGTTGGTTAGTACAGAAGGCTACATTATTTAATTAGTGATTTTCTTATTAAGGTTTTGTTGTAATGAGAGTGTGTGGGGAGGAAGAGGTGGTGGTGGGGCTGATATTATTGGTGGAGCATGATTTGATACCTAACACCAATTTGATCATAAACAATTACATTAACCCAATATTAATTAATATTTAAAAGTAGAGACTTATCATCTTACTTTTACTCCACAGCTTTTATAAAAAGAGCTGAGTAATGCTAGTATCATAAAACTGGCCTAATAAAATTACGTGAAGGCTTCAAACTTTCTAATAAGGTATTAAATGGCCTGAATATTAAATGTGATTAAACAACACATTTAGTGATTAAAAATGAATAAAAATTTAAGTAAAATTCATAAATTTAAATTATAATAACATTTCTTAAATCTTTAGTCACTTATATCCTAGTGATGAGTTATCTGTAAGTTTATTATAAGTGCTCGTTGAGTTTGGGACGTTCTGATCTTGAACTGAAGTGCCTTCTCCTCTATCTCAACTTTTTTTGTACTAAAAAATCACTAAAATTAATTTGAATGCATGTATATATATGATAAAATCGAAATAAATAATCCACCCTTATATATTCAATGTGAGTTATCTTATTTGAAGGTGAGTTATCTCTTTAAACATTTTTTTGTTCTTTTAATTTCAATATTCTTATCCATATTAATATATTTCTTTCTCTTTTAGTTTAATATTCTTATTTATATCTCTTTCTCTCTCTTTTTTTAAATTGGTTTTATTATAAAACATCATATCTAAAAAAACATGATAATATATATTATTGAGTAGAATTACACTTTTAATATGTAATAGTAAAATAAATAAAATATGATAAATAAAAAGATAAAAATTAAAAATGACTTCATTTAAATATTAATTTATTTCTTTTCCACTTTCATTCTTATTTTCTCAAATTTAATCAAACGTTACCCTGTAATATATATATATATATATATATATATATATATTAAATAGTTAGTAATATATGCAGAATACTTATATGTTATGATTAAGATTTTTTAGAATAGCCGTGTAAGAACATGGTTACTCAATAATAACTTTATATGAACTTGAGTTTGTATGTGGCATTATTTAATTAAGATGAATTTTATAATACATCGCATGTATCTTTGAAAATGACATAAAGTTGATATTAAAACAAAGATAAGTTCTATCATTGCGTGAGATTAAAAAAAAAAGTAAATAATGTAATACACAACCTAAAAGGCTAAGGGTGTAACTTATAATTTTTCAGCCACTTTTTTTTTGTAAGAAGCCACTTTAGTAATATGCAAAACTTATTTGAATAAATGGTGCATAATTACTATTCTTTAAAATATAGTGTGAAAGAATTAATGAAATTTTTTTTAGAAAAACATTTTTTGGTAGAAATTTTCAATTTTAAAATAATTAACTACTCAAGTGATTAATTAAGTCAATCATAAATAATCACCCAATCATTAACTATCATCAGCAATAAATTGAGTGGTTAATTCTTCTTAAATTGAAAATATTTTTATTAAATATTATTTTCATAATTTCTAAAAAAATCATTCAGGAAAAATTACTTTTGAAATAAAGAATTTCATTTTTCATTAAATTCATTAAAAATTATTTTGACTCTTATTTAAATAGTATTAACTGCACTTACTTTTGAATGTAAATTTACAAAATGCCTATTTTTTATCTGAGTTTTATAACTATGTTTTGGATGCATTGAAAAAAATGTTATATGGATACTTTTTTTAAAAATTAATTAATTAATGAAATATCAAATCAATATTATATAAATTGACGAAAACTCTAGGTTTGGTTTGGAGTCAGGATGGTGTTGGGAAATGTAGCGGGCAGATGGGCAGAGGCAAGGCGGGACCAAGAGAGAAGGATCAAAAGATCCACAACTTCGCATTTGAGAATTGAGAAAGAGGGTGGTGTTGTTTCACATTTCAGTCATTGAAGGAGGTTTCTCTCTCTCTCTTTTTTTTTTTTTTTACAAGGGTATCATTTATTCATTACTCTTCATAATTAAGAGCTAATACTTTATCACATATCTTTATATATATATATATATATATATATATATATAAAGGAGATTTTTCTTTTATCTCAAATTTGTAATTTTCTTAAAAAATTATTAATCATTAATTAAATACATATATACTAAAAGATAAAATTATAAATACAAATATTTTTTTTGAATAATTATATTCTATAATTGTAACTTTTTTAAATACGGAAAATTATCTTTTTTTATGTACACAATTATAACTTACTTCAAATATATATTACTTTTTCACAAAATTATTTTTATTTAATTAATTAATTTGTAATTATAAAATCATAATTAATTATTAATTAATTTATAAAATAATTATATAAGCAAAACTAAAAAATGCAAATGAAAAGACATGACAGTATTTGCCAAGATGCTAGTATTCAATAATTTTTTTATATTTTTTTATTCAATTAAAATCTTATTAGAGATTTATTTATTTTCAAATTAATCCTAACTAAACATGCTAAGCCTTTTTTAAAAAATTGAGCAAACCACAAAAGCGGCTTCCATATATTCAACCGGCTCTAGTCAATACAAATAAGGGGGAGATTGTGTAAAAAAGCAAAGGGCATTGGACTTGCAGCTAGAGGTATTGAAATGAGTCGAATGAATACCCTAATAAATGGATTGAATTGGACTAACAATATATATATTTTTTGTAATTTTAACCCAGCTTGACCCAATTCAATTTTAAAATGGCTCGAAGTGGGTCAACCCATGTTAGGTCCGGCTGACTTGATGGTCTAAAAGTGATTTTTTTTATTTTTTTTATTACAAAAATAATATTTTTAAAGTAGTAACTATATTTTAATTTAATAATTTAAATGATAGTATAATTAATTACACACATAAATACATAAGGCTTACTACTTACTTTATAATTCTACCAATTGTTAATTGTTACGTTATGATTTTATATTAGTTGATAATTATAAGTGTTTATATTGTATGGTAATAGAATCATATACCTTTAAAAAAGAAAAATAATTGATTAAATAGTATATATAAATAATTTATAGAATTAATTTTAATTATTGTCATAAATAATGTAAAAAAATAATAAATTTCATCTAAAAAATTAAAAAGAAAAAGATCAATGGGTCAGTTTGATTAGTTCGTAGCTCGTATAAAGTTAGGTTGGACTGAATAAATGCTAATGCACACCTACTTTCGACCAGCCCAAGAATTTAATGGCCCCAAGTGGACCGGCCTAAATGGACTGGCCGACCTGAATTGGCAACCCTACTCGCAACACAACAAAATTGATATAGTAAGGAGGAAATGATGCTTTTCAAATGTGTGCAACTAATTAAGGGGTTTTTATAATTGAAAAATGGGGAATTCTTCATAAAGAAATTCATCATTATTTATATCTAAAATCATTAAAAAATGCATAATCACTAGAATTATGAAAATGAAAAATTCAAAATTAAAAATAATCCCTTCTATTCAAGATATAAATTAAACTCATACTCCTTATAAAAGTGTTGCTAAGTGGTAAATAAGCTACTATTATGATTAAACAAGTTTTACTTATAAGTTATAACATTATCGGTAATAGAAGAAGTTTGACCATCAACACTTTATGGTTAGGGATAATCTTAATATCCTGAATTGAAATTAGTTTCACATTTAAATAGTGTGAAAATACTTAATAAAATAATAATAATAATAAAGCTCATACCTATTTATCTCTTATATGATAATTGATTCTCGTATGAATTTGTAATAAACAAATTAGCTTCATAAATTAAAATGAAAATCCGTGAATTATGAACTCAATTCCTTATTTTGGCATAGAAAGTCCTTAATTGGCTCAATTAAAATCACAAGCTTTTCCATTGGCTAGAATGATGTGATAATTAGGTGTTTTAAGTAATGAAAACATTTTTATCAATTTTCATCACAATTATTTAGGCTTTATCCAAGAGAAAGTGGAGTTTGAAGGCCATTTGGACTCAATTTCAGATAAGGAAAATAATTTAGATGGAAAATTAGGATTGATCTACCCTACATATAGGGCTTTATGACCCTAGAGGATCGAAAGGGCTGTATGCATGTTTTCGACATAAAAAAAAAAAACATCGAAAACTGACTATACGATTGTTCCTCGGTGATGTGTGACGAAAACTGAAGGTGGAATTTTCGGCAGATCTTACTTGCGAAAATTGCCTATCTTTGTAAGCGTTTTAATGAATTTAGAGACATATTATGACCTTGAACTCTAATAATTTTTTTTTTTTTATAATTTAAATTTTTACCTATAAAAAACAAATGAAAAAGTTGAGATAATATGATGAGTGTTATCCTTCATGAGTTGTTTACTTGTTTTTATCAAAAATAAATAAATGAAATGACATATTATGTTTAATTAAAATTAATTAAAATAATAACATGAAAAATGAATAGTTCTATGACCGAAGAGATATATGCATCCTATGAACCTTGGTCTTGTTGGGCTAGGTGGGCTTCTCTCATATGAACCCTGTCCTTTGACGTCCCAAGGTGGGAATTGGCAAGAGATAATTAATTTCTTTTAATTAAACCCAAGTCAACTATAGGAATCCTTAGGAACTTAGCCACGTGTTAGAAATGAAGACAAGAAATTGAAGCTCTAACCTGTAGAGACGATGGTTTGACGGGTTAGCTCTTGTATTCTCATAAGTGCTTGATTTTTGTAAAAGTGTTTTCATTGTTAAGCGACTTGCCATAAGTGATTTGAAACTATCATTATAACTTATCGTTGAAACTTAAAAACTTCGATAGAATTATTTTATAAAAATCTCAACTTTAATGTGATAATTAATTAAAGACTTTCACTTTAAAAATTATGAATTGAGGGATTAAGTTCGATAATCCCTTATAAAAACTGTTGAGAATTTGTTTGCATTGGATGACACAGAGTGTCAGAAAGAAATAATGGTTGCAATAAAAGAATGAGAAAAACCGAGTAGTGGGAGAAGCAGAATCGAGGACTGGTGGAAGCAGGTGATAAGGTGGCTGAGAAACCACAACCTTTAAAAAGCTCCAAAATGGAAGATACTGACCCTACCTTAGTTTTTGTCACACAAGTTGGCTTATTTTTCCATTGTGGAAAGTAGAGCACTTCGTTAAATAAGCTGAACAGAGCGACAGAAAAAAGATATTATAGAGTCAAATAATTATAATTCTAAAGTGTTATGGAGCATCAAAGCTAATAAAGAAGAAGCCCTTTGCTCCCATCACATGCTATTTGGGTCGTTTTTAATCTTTATGGGGGGCGTTTTAAAGCTTATCTAAACAGCGACTCCACAATTTCTTTATCTGTTACAGATGAGTGCCAGTTTTTGACCTCCTAACTCAATGAACACATTGATTTATGCATCCAGGAGATAAATGCATGTGTGCTTTCACATTCAAGTTGTTTTTTAATTTACATATCCTAATCCTTGCAATCATTATTTCATCTCTATCTCTTCATTGTAAAAAAAGTGGGCAAAACAAAAATAATATAAAAAAATTACAAGAATTCTCATCAACATCAAGATGATCATAAACTCCCTCTCTCCCCGCATACAAGGCAAAACTCTATCAATTTATGTGTGCATGTTTCGGAATAGTTCCTTTTTTAAAAGTTCTTTTAGTAATATTTTAATTATAAATTATTTTAAATATAAAATAAGTGAAATTAAACACATACTTAAACTCAACTTTCATGGCTCCAAGGGCTTCAAGCACACTTGAACTCCATACTTGGGCCTAATAGTGAGGACAACCACAGGAGCATGACGGTAATTCTCAGAAATGGTGAAGCTATACCGAGAGATCAACATGGCTAATATGATCTTGGCTTCAACCATGGCGAATGCTTGTCCAACACAGTTTCTGGGGCCAGAGCCAAAGGGTATGAAACGGCCAGTGATGAAAGACTTTGAAGCAAACCTCTCAGGGTTGAACTCATTTGCATCTTTGCCCCAATGCTTTTCACTGTGATGAATAGCCAGCACAGGAATCCAAATTGACAAGCCCTTGGGGATATAAAGGTCACTCAGCACTATGTCCTGAAAGGCCATTCTTGGGAGCACTGTTGCTGGGGGATAGAGCCTCATTGACTCGTTAATTACCATATGCAGCTGCAAAATCAAATCAGAACTTTGGTCAGTTGATTTTGTGTTGGCCACACAAGCCAAAGGCTCCACTTTTTTGTTTTTGGTTATATTACTTTAAGGAAATGCTGAACCTTTTACCATCTTTTGGAAAATCTAACCATTAAATAATGATATTTAAAAAAAATTCTTGTATATTTTTAAAATAATAATTTTTTTTCTTTCATATAAATAGATGCAAGACATATAAATAAATAATATCAAATTTGATATTATTTTTATATATTTATCTTACATCAATTTATATAAAATAAAAAAAAATACTACGAACATGTCAAAATTTGTCTGATAACTAGTAGTGTATTGTTGGTTCATTGAAATTTTCTATTAGGTCTTCCTAGCTCCATGAATCGAAGAAAAAAACTCGTAAATTTTTGAAGTGGGTAGCCAAAAACCTTGGCATTGAGTAGAATACGGTCAACTCATTTTCTTTATGGTTTTTTCTTTTCTCCTTTAAAAAAATGTTAAAAGTCACAAGGAGTGATGATTCTACGAGTGTGAATGAATTTTTTTTCTTTATAAAAGAAAGAAAAAGTGTGGCTGTAACGTTATTCCAAAAAAATGAATTAGCAGCCTCTAACTTTTGAGCATTTGCACACTCTAAAAAGATAACTTCATTTTAAAATATTTTGAAAATAACACCAACTACCGGCGCACGAGTGCAAAGATGATCGTTAAATAAAATTATTATTATTTTTTGTTTGTTTCTTTATGGAGGCATATCCAGGTTCCACTAAAATATTTCTAGGGTGTCCTTTCTAAAAAAAATCGTGCCAATAATAACTAAAAGCCTACTATGATCTTTAGGCTCGATTTGCCTTTTGCCCAAGAAAACTACCCCTTCAACTTATATAATAAAATAATTATTAATGGAAAAATGTTAATTGCATAAATTTTATTTTTATTGTACACAATTAATTGTTTGGACCATTCTATTTGAGTCTAGTGACCCAATTAAAGTTTTAATTTCCTAAACTGATTTGTGTACGGTTATAAATGCAATTATTCTGTAGGTTCTATAAAGAGTAATACTTGACACAACTAAAATTAAAATATACAAAGTAACCTAAACCCTTTCTCTCAATGGATATATTATACATTCAAAGGAAATTAATGAAAGTAAAGAAAATACTTATGAATTAAATGTATATTTAGATTAGTTTATTTTATATTAAAAATAATTTATAGTAACTTACAAAAAAGTAATTTTTTTAAAAAAAATTAATCAGAATCTCGAGGGATGAAAAAGGATTTTGGTTTTGACCTTTTATCATAGGGGACTGGGTTAAAAGAGAGAAAGAAAATGTGAAGTAAAAGACAAAAGAAAAGAAAATAAAAACAGTAATTTGTTAATTACTTACCACAGTGAGCTTGGGGAGTTGATCCGGAGAGGGGGTTCCCCCATTGCAGACCCCTTTAACCTCAGCTCTGACTCTGTCCTGCCAAGATGGATTGCTGGCTAGCAACATGACTGTCCAAGTGAGCAAGAGGGCAGTGGTTTCATGGCCAGCAAAGAAGAATGTTTTGCATTCATCCATGACTAGCTGCAGATTCAAGCTGAACCCATTCCCTTTCTTCTTCTGGATCTCATTCAGCAGCATACCCAGCAAATCATTCCCATAAGAATTGCTTCTGCCAATCTCCACACAGTCTTTCCTGCTCTGTATTATCTCCATCAGCAGAGTCTCCACCTCCATCTTCAAAGACTTTATCTCTCTGTTATACTTGCTTGGAAAAAACCTACACATGTAAATTGAATTGCAAATGATATTGACATTAAACAAAGAGAAAAACAAAAATGGGAACAGGGCA
This sequence comes from Castanospermum australe, assembly GCA_019955255.1. Classification (NCBI taxonomy): domain Eukaryota; kingdom Viridiplantae; phylum Streptophyta; class Magnoliopsida; order Fabales; family Fabaceae; genus Castanospermum; species Castanospermum australe. Next base: position 213,518 of record NSJW01000952.1, read on the forward strand.
CGGACACTACCAACTTGCCTATTCATAAATTTAAGAACAACAGAACTAAAATGCAGATGATGGAAAAAGAAGTAAGAATTTGATCATTAGAAGCTGTGTCAAATGCTTGCAGAGAAAAAGCAGAGAATCCACCGAAGTTAAACAAACACTAACATTTTTGTTACATAGAAACTTACATAACATTATAGAATCACAAAAATTCAGAAATAGAAAAAAAAAGAAAAAGAAAAAGAAATGGGTGCTTTAGAACAGAGCTGTAAACTCACATACCGGCTTCCAGGAAAGCAAAGATGGCGACTTGCTTGAGCACAACGACTCTGCAGCACTTTGAGAAGATGGAATATCTTCTTCCCTTTGTGGTAGCTTGTGCCAAACTCAGTTCTTGAGATGATATCTGCAGTGAGCTTGGCCATGTACTGGCCAATCTCCACCTCAGTTTGGCCTGGGACCAATGCATTTTGCAGTGATTGGAGCATCTCCCTAGTGCATTCCACCATATGCCCAGCATAGCCCTATGTGTGGCCATGAAATTTTTGAGACCAACCATTTGCAACCATTACAACCCAAGCAATCCGTGATACCCCAGAATTTAAAAGAAAAGGGGAAGCACAAAAACAGTTCTAAACATATAGGTGCCACTGATGAGTATCAATACCTTAAGCCTGTCTCCCATGAATGCAGGGGCAACGATGTGACGTTGGTGGTACCAATCTTCACCATTTGCCATCAACAGTCCTCGCCCAATGAAATGTTTGGAACCCTGTCGTTGCTGCCAGGATTTCCCAGATACTGTACTGTATTTTGACAGGAACTCCTTGATCAATTCAGTCTCTGTTAGGCATAGCCGTGGCTCTGTTCCGTTCCAATATAGGAATCTCTTGCCTGCAGAACAGAATCAAATTAACATGACCAATTAAGGCAAATATGCAGAACAAGAAACTGAGAGATACATGTATATATTTATATATATAGATGTGTGTATGAACATACCATATTGGTTGGACCAGGCAACAAAATGTGGCAAGAGGCGTCCAACAATGTCGTGGGTGATGGATTTCATGTCTTGGGAGGTGGCTCTGGAAACAAGGGAGGCCATGTCCAAGATGTTGCCAGTGAGGAAGCGAGGTTTCGGGCCACGCACACCTTGCCCCTCCATGATTCTCCTGATGCGCCTTGGGGTGAGCCAGTAACACGAGAGGGTGTCATAGACGACGAGTTTAAATAGCAGAGTCACAAGTATGGCCAAAAGGGTTGTGAGGACCACCATAACCATGGTGGTAATACGAGGGATATATATTGGGGTTGGGAGCTGCTGAAGTTCTGTTGGTGGCTAGCTATTGTAAGAGCGATATGTGGGATGGGAATATGACGCGTGCTCATCCTTTATATAGTGAAATTTTGATGGGGGATCCCTTCACGCTTCATTTTATATATATATATATATATATTTAAGTGTAGCCTACTGCAGGTTAGTTTAGTGGTAAATTTGAGTGTGCTCTCTCCCTCTTGAATTTCTTGAGTTCCAAACTTGGTCCAGCACATAGAACGAGAATTTATTCTTCTAAATATGTTGATCTGTTTAAGAGTTGCGTCATTAAAATTGTTCCAATAAAAGACTTGGTATCTTTTAACACAGCTCAAAAAATGGTTTGCGTATTCCCTTAACAACAGAGGGCGTTGTGTTGAGCGTGCGTAAAACAGAATAAATCTTACAAATTGCAATAATATCGTACAAAGCCAAGGAGAATTTGAATAAAAATTAAATATGTACTGTTGGATTAATGTAATTTTAAAATAAAATTTATACCATAGTTCAAGTGTAATACTCTCAAAATATATAAAAATCTATCCAAAGGTAAGTGATACAATAAAAGTTGATTACGCCTCGAATAAATTTTAATTGTAATATCATAAGTTTGAACAATTACTTACATACTTTTTCATAAAAAAAAAGGTACATAAAAATCTCTCCATACACAGTTACACCCACAGACTAAGTACTTGCACCACATTTTACCAAATTAAACAAACAAATGAAAGAATAGGCCCTTGCAAATTTGGTAGGCATAAAAGGAGTTAATTTTGATAATGACCTTTTTGTAATCGTGAATCTTGTTACTGTTATTCTAACCTTGGATATATACCTGTATTTAGCTTGGATTGTTGGGAGTGAAAGAGTTTTGAAAAAAAATCATAAATTCAAATACTGGGACACTTCAAAAAATATAATAAATTCAAATACTGGGACACACTAACTGCCACTGCCAGCATCAATCAAAATTTTATTAATTATTTAAAAACAATGCACCGGTCAAAGATGGGATCACCACCTCTTCATGTTTCCAGCTTGGTGTTTTTCTTTTCTTTTAGATTGGAGGAAAAAGCACTTGGATATGCGAGAGGAATAGGTGATCTACATGGTAAAGGATCCAACTTCTAATATTATCACACTTGGTACGTGAGAGAAGGATTGGTAATTTAGTGGAGGATCTAGCCCCTATTATCATCATACTCTGATATTAAAAACTGCAATTCACTCCAATTGAGTTTCAATCTGGTTAGCCCAACTTGCTGTTTTTAAATCCCACTGTTTCACCCACAGAGGAGTTCCTCATTCGAGTAGCTAAAAGCTTGAGTTTAAATTTTACCTTAATATTTTATTTCTGGGAATAGAGACCTCTATCAGTTTTTATTGGAACTCCATTATCGATGCACCATGTTATCAACTCCACACATCATATGATAGGATTTTCTTTACATGGATGAATTATGTAAGAATACTTTTGGTTCACACTATAAAAGAATAACCCATTACTTTTTATATTACAAAATTTATGGTGCAACCATTTGATAATTCTTTGGCAAGTATATCAAATCGCTTTCAAGTAATATAAGATGAGAGAGTATTGTCCCACAAGTACCAATTCAAAAAATCAAGATTCTAGTTGGATTATGATGATCTTGAATTGAAGGAAACTCTAATTAAACTTTTCATAAACACCTAAATTGCGAAGTAAGAAAACTACATAAATAAACTCTCTTGGTTCTTTTTCAATTAACTCTTTTGAATAAAGACACAAACTAAGTAATTGAACTAACGAATAATTAAAATATTAAGGACTTGATTTCCCTTGACTCTTTAATTGATTCCAAATCCTGAGGTTTAATTTCACTTTATTTCTGAAATTGTTGACAACTTTTATAACAATTAACATCTGATTCTTTTAGATTGTCAATCCTCTTCTAACTAATTAGAATTTTCAATTCCTTATAATAATTCAAGTTAAAGAAGGCTTTACATGCAACCAAGGATTTGGGTCACTTAAACTACAAAAATTATTCCTAAATATTGCAATCCAAGAAGTTTATCACAAGAAGCAATTCCATACATTGATAATATAATATAATACATAAACTTCAGATTTATGATAGGCCAAGTTATAAATACATTAAGCACATTGATAAACAACCAAAAACAGAAACAAAGATTCAATTAAACATTCAAGATATAAAATTATAATTCAAGTCAAGATCTATCATTCCCTTAGCTAAAAGAAACTAGTCACTCATGATTAAAAGTTTAATACAAAATTAGAGTTAAATCCTTTTGAAACAACAAAGAAATCTTTAGATCCTTGACTCCAAACCTTCTCGCTTTAGTTGCTCCCCATTCTCTCCTTCTTTCTCTTCACTTTCTTCTTTTATGCACAACTGACGTGTCTGATTTTTTACGTTACCACACAAGTGGTGGGAGTTGGGCGCCTAAGCGCTATAATGCCAGAATTGTTCTATTTCCTTGTGTAGTCACTGCCTTGGCAGTGAATTCCCACCGCTTAAGTGGTGGCATGGTAGAGACAATTGAAATTCTTTTTGTACAAGGACAGTTTGAGCAATCAGTTACCACCGCTCAAGCAGTGGCTTAATAGAGGGATGATCATTTCTTTGTAGTGACCACTTAAGCGGTTATTCACCACTGCTCAAGCGGTGGCTGTGCTATTTCTATAATTGATTTTCTTCATTATATTCTCCATTAATCCTCATCATTCTTCATTAATCTTCAAGCCGGCACTAGAAGCCAACAATTATAAACAATTAACACTATTAACAAGGAAAGAAATTAAGAAGAGAAAATAAAACTCTCAAAGAACATAAAAAGACATTTATTCCATTAATTTAAACTAAATTCTAAGGAAAAACATAATCTTAGATGAAAATCAAAGAGTAAATAACTCCAAAATTCATAGGTATCACCATTGCAACTAGGTGTTAGTTTCTAAAAAAAAAATAGGCATAGTGTTTAAAATAATTTTGCAACAGTTTTTCCGTTTTGTAAAATACATTTCTTGTAGTGTTTTAAATTATGAATAAAGCATAGCTTAAAGAATTTAGTAACTTTAGTAGTTGTTTAATTAATTACCTAGTAAATAATTGCTTTTGTAAAGAATATGTTTTAAAAGAAATTGAAAAGTTAATTTTTTTTTCAAAAAAACTAGAAGGTGTTTTCACCCTTTTGAACGTGAGACTAATTCCTACTCAAGTTTGATCTTGACCCTAGTCACAAAGTGCTTCCCAATGAGTTTTGAACCTCTACACTATAGATAAAATATGCCCATATAGAATTCAATTAGCCAACAGATGAGCCATACCTTGTGGTTTGAAAGAGTTATGTTTAGAAGAATGCATTAACATTTTCCATTTTAATTTTAGAAAAACATTGAATGCATTAGAAATAATTAAAGGTGGACTCACAAAGGAGTGGTAAGCAAACTAAAGCTTTAGTAGAGTTTCATCTATAATGTCAAGAATTCAAATTCTAATGGAGAATGTTTGGTGGGTAAGGATAGTTTTGGTTCACTCCGAACGATGTTACATTTCATAAATAAAAAAAAAAATTAATGGTGAATATCAAAGAATATAGAAATTTCATTAAGATTGAGTTGATTGTGAGCAAATTGAGTAGTATGTTTGAATTGTACCAAAAAAGAACAAAATGAAATTGATTAAAACTGAAACTTTCCAAATATTTTTGAAAAACTTCCTTTGTAGATTGTTTATTCCGAGATTAAATCTCAACCTTAATTTGTCATAGTAAAAATCTTGTATGAAAAAATAATGTGGTTTCTTCCTCACCTCGTCTTGCCATATATTTTGACCTCCTTTATAATAAAATAAAAAACTATAATAATTTATTGCCTATAGAACTAGTGAGTAATTTTCCTTTACTTCTTTTTTTTTATTAATATCATCAATTTAATTTATTTATTCATTTATATTGCATCTAAGAAATACCAAACATTTCATTAGTAAACAAATTTAACATATTGGATCGAGTTAACTGTAACACCTGACGTTGTTGTTAGTATGGTTAATATGCTTTTGTTCACATTCAAATTATATTCAATTATATATCAACAAAAACAATTCAATTATCACCGCAAATAAATTTTAAACTTAACATGTCAATGCATTACTTTGTATGGAAATCAATGAGGTGAAGCGAAAATGGGAAGTGCTCTTTGTATTCCGCCTCTATCAGTATCCACGTGTATATGAAGAAGTCTTACATTACAAAAAAATGAACCAAGTAAAAATATATAAGTAAAAAGACACATAAAATTCCCATATTCAGATGTACTAAAAAATTGTAGAACTTCTAACCTTTTCTACATAAGCATGAAACAATATTAGCGTGCCTTTGATAATAATTTAATTTTAAAAAATAATTATTTTTTTAAAAAAATTCTCTTAAAAAAATTTTGATCATAAATTATTGTAATTATAAAATAAAACAATTTAAACACACGCTTATATAAATGAACGCTTACAGAAAGATTGGTTGGAGAATGTGCGCAAAAGCAGAGGCCAGAAAGGATGCTTACGAGTCTTGGAGAAAAAAACACTAAAAAAAGGAGGAGGGTGAGTGAATAAGATTCAGTTAATGCACTAATTTACTAATAGATGCAATAGACATAAAACAAACAGAAATTTTCTAAAATGAAGTAATTCGTAGTTTACAATTTTGGGCATGGGCAAAAATATGTGTTTTTTCACTTAATGCATATTTAGATTAACTTATTTTATACTTAAAATTTTATTAAAAAATACTTTTAAAAAAAATTAAAATTAATCAAAACAAATCATACAATTAGTCTCATCACTTTTTTAACAACTTGACGAGCCCACATCACACAACGTGTCAACCCAAATGCTTAAGCTTATCTTATTGCATTTGATGCTCCCAAGTCCCTTCAGTGTGGTATTTGGGGTGTAATTGCACTAATGCTTTGAGGCAAGTACGTCCAATCTCATATATAGTCCAATTGTAACTCCCACACAAAAGGGCTTACATATCGCGAGGTGACACCTTCAAATCAGATATAGAGATATCACTATCTTTGTCCAAAAAAAAAAAATCCAAGAAAACTGAAAATTCTATTAGTATATGTATGGTTAATAGAATCTCGTTACACATTTATAATAATTACACTCAAGATAATTCAACAATATGCTAGATCACTATATTCAGAATTCACATTCGCATTGACCATTAATATCATTGTCAGGTTATCCAATATTAATGATAACTAAAAAATAATGCAAATCAAATCACAAAACATCATAATGGTTATATATATATATATATATATATATATATATATATATATATATATATATATATATTGACAGTTGATTAATTAATTAATTATCCGCTATCACATGTAATTGATTATTTATGGTTAAGTAATTAAATTGGTTTAATAATTAATTAATTTAAAATATGTGAGATATATGAAGCTAAGGATACGTTGATAATAAGCCAAATCACTCTAAAGGCAAACATACAAGAAAACAGAAATGGAGTTTAAGGAAGTTTCCAGTGCTTGAATCGAGCTGATCACTGTAAATTGGATGAAGGTACTCGTGGATTGTCACTAAATCGAGATAAGGCACTTATGGCTTGTCACTGAATCTCCATGTCAAGTTCACAGTATGATGTGGAGGTGGTGATATATAGTTGGAAAATAGTTCAATGAAAATTTATTCCTAATTCATTGTGCAATGGGAAAATAGTTTGATGGAAATTTTAATTAGTCATAGACTTTGTTGATACCAAAAATGATTTTTTTGGGAATACCCGTAGATCTCAGGAGATAAAGATAAGAAAAAATATATCACAAAGCTCTTACATAGGGAGGGGAGTTATGCTAATTTTGCCTATAATGTACGTGAAGAGAAATAAAGGTGTTCATAATTGAACCAAATTAATTTAAATTAAAAAAATTGAATTAAAAAATTAAAAACTAAATAAAATTGAAATTAATCAGTTTAATTTTGTTTGATTCTCTTTTTATATAAATCGATTAATTTGATTTAATTTTTTATTTTTATTTATGAATCCAAATTAAACCAAACCGAATTTTATTTATATAATTATACATATACATTTTTATAATTACATATTTATAAATAATTAAATTTTAATTTATTATTATTTTTATAAAAATATTTAAATTAATTTATTGTTTATGTATGTTTAATTATACTTTTATTAATATTTTAAAGTTAATTTGTCATTAAATGAGTCATGAAGAAAAAATCAAGTTGAATATAATTTTTTTTAAAATATTAGGCCAAAAACCGATTAGATTGAACCGAATTTGATTCGATTTTTTAATTAAAATAAAATTGATCGATTCTTAATATAATAAAAATAAATTAATTTAGTTTGAATAACTTTTTTCTTTAAAATTAAACTAAATTAAACCGTAAACACCCTTAGAGAGAAGGATCCTTTTGCTTGCGTTTAGGGTTCTCTCTTGTAGCTAGGGTGCTGGGGTGGGAGTTATCACGTAATTCAATATATTTTAGAAATTATAGAAATTGTCATTTTGTACAGTTGGTAGAGGCAGTAACAGCAACACTATATTCGAGCAGAGCAGTGTAGGTCAAATATATATGAGTCATCATGGCTAGCTAAGGGTGTTACTGAAATGGATTCATTCTTGTATATATGGACAGAGTCATTAAAAATCACTTACTACCCGAGTCATCTTTAAAGTTATGTTTGAATGTTAAATAAAAAAAAAATGACACAAAACCTAATTTAAATGATTTTGAGTAAGAAAAAAGAAGGTAAAAGGAGGAAGAACGAGGAAGTGTTTCCCTTCTTTAGTTCTTTCTCTCTCAATGTACCAAAATTGAGGATAATGAGAGAAAATGATTTATTTTAAATTAAAATAAAGATAAATAACTCTCACTTTTTTTTTTACTTTTATATCTTTTTTAACTTAAACATTTAAATAAGGAAATTCATCTCTTTCTCTTTTTTTTTCTTCCTTTTTATTCACTAAAAAACAACCAAACATTGAATATATAAGTCAAATATAACTTTGTAAGTGGAAGCAAATTTTTTGAATATGTATCATCTTATAACAATTCTTAAATACATGTTATGAAAGAGAAAGACATAAATTATTTTTTTTTACAAAAATATATAGATCTTAACACAAGGAATGGTGAGTTCCACAATAAATTAAATTTGTATCTTTTTCTGTAATATCAGTATCCACACTGTGTCTTATTTTTTAAGAAAATGAGAGAAACCAAATCCAAAATTTTCAAAATACTTTTAAAAAGTGAAAGACAGGAGCCGCTATTCACATAGAAAAGTGTTCAACCATTCATTGCACCCAATGAGAGATAGCTATCACTTACCAGCTTCAGCCAGACAGCATTTTGTTCGTGGCCCCTCAATGGGGAAAGCTGACTTTTCAGCTATATATAAATTAAGAAGAGTGCAGGTATTGTAATGCACATTCACTTTACCTGTCAGAAAGAAAATACTAGAGCTTTGATTAATCGGTGAAGTTATATAAATAATTTTTAATATATAAAAAAATATTAATAAAAATTAACTTAATTAATTTTTTATTTATAACAATTATATAATTTAAATATAAAATTTGAGATCTTTTATTAATAAATAATTTATAATTTTATTATAAATTTTTATTAAAATTAACAATTTATTTTATTTTTAAAATAAAAGAGCGTCTTTTTATCTTAAATTTTTATTGATAAATATATATATATATAAACTTATTTCTTGTATTATGAAATTTAATTTGTGTAATGTTTCTTTTATAATTTTTCATATAAAATTTCTCTTAAAAAAATTATACAGATCATTTTCATGTCAGAACTCAGGAGGAGTGTATTAAAGTTCTGACTTTTTTGAAAAAATTGAATATAAAATTAAAACAGTAGTTATAAGTTATTAGTTGTGACGGAAGGCCGAAAGTAATGACACATACTGGGTCTCCTGTTTGACCGCAGCCGAGTGACAAAAGAAGATTATGAAGAAATTAAAACTCATCGAAGGAGAAATATATCTTTACAGGTTTATTGATAACGTGATGAAAACTGAATCGGTTATTGGATTGATTGAGATACTTATTTAAGATTTAACGATTTAATCGTAGTTCAATCGAAATATAATTAAATATATATTTATATTTATATATAAATATAAGTATATATATATATATATAATATTAATAAAATAAATAAAAATTATAAAAATATAATATAAATTACTAATAAAATTATTTGAAACATAAAAAAATAGTGTCATAAAGTAAAAAAATATTATATTCATATAAGCAACACAACATTAATCTACATAACATCTAAATTAATTAAAATAAATATAATCCACATAGTTCACAACTTATAGTTTTATACTAACACAATATTAATCTATCATCATAGTCAATCATACTAACAATAATAATATTAAACAAGTAAACAATACAAATTTAATAATATTCCATCAAAAGACTTGTAAAATAAGTAAATCAACTAAATCTCAATTTGTATATCATCAACAAAGTTCTAAAAAATCGAATTGGTCATTAAACCAGTGAGTAAGCTAATTCATTATTCAATGGTTTTTATTGTAATAAAACTAGTAATATAATTAAATATATATTTATATATATTAAAATTTTAATATATATACTAATTAATATATATATATATACACACACACACTTTCTTACACATTTTATATATTTTATAAATATATTACTCACGAATGGTCATACTAAGAAGTCATGTACCTTTTGCTGATACTAAGAGTTAAGAAAAATAGAATTTTGGTTGACAAAGGATGTTAAGTATTTTGACTATTTTGTCATAGTATATAAAAAAGTAAAGGCACTATATGAGTAATAGAACATGTTGGTTTGGTGGTTGGCAATTCGAACCTTGTAGCATACGTTTTGGTTTCAAAAATGTAAGTTTGAACCGGGAACGGTTCACCGGCCAAATAATCGATTTTCGATTTAACCGGTCCGACCTTGTTCGGTTTGATTTTCAGAATATTACTTATTCCTATCAAGAAGTGCAATAACTCAAAAGAGCATAAAGGTCAAAAAACAAAACAAAAAGCAAACTGTAAAAACAGTGAGAGGGATCTAATTTCAACTACTGCATGTAATGTTTTTTTGTATAGTTTTAAATTGTTCTACAATTATTGTAACCGTAATATTATTATTATCGAAGTTTTTATAATCATAATATAATTACATTTGACTGTAATTATAATTTAAAATCATACTTTTTTGAATAAGCTAGAAATTTTGTTCAAAACTAGCAGAGCTTTCCACCATGCGGCTATGCTATGCTTGCATGATACTTTCCCATGGCTTTACAACTCATGTTCAACTACCCTAGCAGTCTCTTAAGTTTTATTTATTCTTCTGCCTCATGCAAGTTGTAGTTTATGGTACATAGAAACTGTGTTTTGTGATAAGAATCAATAAAACTCTTCATAAATGTGGCTTCTTTGTCTTATTTGAGTGAGGATTTTTTGCCGTCCGATCAATTGTGTGTACAGAGGGATTCCTGTGTATATATTATATGGCCATCTTGCTGCTTTGCCATGCTTCAAATTTTACTTTCTCCTTTTCTCTATTGGGAAACATAAAATAAGAATTGACTAGGGCTTGTGAAGAAGAAAAAAAAGAATATCTCAATCTGGTATTGACGAATCTTGGATTAGTATATGGATTCCATTTATTGTCAATTACTGAGTAAATTAACAAAATGTGTGTTAGTAGCACCAAATTTCTTTTATTTGCAACTAATTAATCTTGATATCTATTTCTTCCATGCTAAAAGGGGTTTGGTTGCAGTCTGATCATGCTAGAGGACTTTCAAGAAAGACGGTTGTATTATTTGTAAAAAGTAGTGTGACGTCTAAGTTATTATGATGCGTAAAATGTATAAGGCATTTACATAAAAGCAATATCAAATCTCATTCAAGTCGCTTTGTGTTATATTTATAACCTATATATTCTTCTTTTATAGGACTAATCTTACTATGTAACAACAGAAAAAAAAAATGTGTGTTCATACTCATGGCGTTCAGGTTAGACATTTCTCGGAGCATCAAACACGTCTCTGTTCATAATTTACAACCCTTAAAAAAGCTGATACTCAACGGAAAAAGAAAATGCCTTTGAAAGGACAGAAATGATTCCAAAAGCAAACAACTAGAGAGTTAGTTAAGTGGAATATATAACAATTAGAATAATCATACTTTTGAACACTGTAGACGAAAAAAAACACAATCGATGTGAGAACTTTCAAATATAAAAAATCTAATATGCAAAAAGGAGGTGCGAACTTTTATGCCTTAGGTCTTGTCTGTATATTGTTTTTTATTGTATAACTGACTCCATCTTATAAATTCAATTGTTTCAACTTAAACTTTTTCTTTTATATATTAAACCAGAATATGATTATATATAAGTAAATTCAACAATTATACAAATAACATTAGTGTACATAGACTAACAGAGAAGAATTAGAGGCTATTATGCCTTAGGTCTTGTCTGTATATCGTTATTTATTGTATAACTGACTCCATCTTATAAATTCAATTGTTTCAACTTAAACCTTTTCGTTTATATATTAAACCGGAATATGATTATATATAAGTAAATTCAACAATTATACAAATAACATTAGTGTACATAGACTAACAGAGAAGACTAATTTTTTAGAAGACTAATTAATTAAAGTGTAATTTTTTTTTGGAAATCAGAAACAATGTATCGTAAACTGTGTTTCTTTCCATAGCTTTCCACATAAAGGTTCTCTATAAGGGGGCCCTTTGGTGTCCCTAAATTCTAAAAGCCAAGGAGATGCCTTTGACATTATATGTGAAACTAACCTATTAATCCAACGATAAAAGTAAAGGGTTGTCTAGATAAAGAGATTACCTATTCTTTTCTTTTCTTTTCTTTTCTTTTTTGGGGGTTAAATATTGAAGTTACATAATAAGGATAGTGTATCTCTTTCTCAGATTCTAATAAAATTTAAATATTGAACGGAGATTATTCTTTATGCCAGAAGAACATCTAGAATTTATGGCACATTAATGTTGGAGAATGCATGTGTAATTTGACTCCTCTTGCAACCAGTATGACAAGTTTATTTAATCTCCGAGTTGCCCTCTCTCGTTTCTTCTGTATATTTAAGAAGCTGAGCTCTAACATATATATTCTACTAATATTATACAATTAAAAAAAATAATTAGAATTTTTGATAAAATTTAACTAAATTGAAGGGTTGTTATTGAATGGAATGAAATAGTAAGAAATACTCACCTATTTAAAAGTTAATAAATAAACTCACTTATTTAAAAATTAATAAACATGTCAAATTATTATATTAAAAATTCATAAAAAATAATAATAACTGTACTGTATTTTCCTCTATATCCTCTCTATTGCATATTCCAAAGGGGTAACCCATCTTTAGTTTTTACATCACAAGATACATATGCATGCAGTAAGACTTAATAAGCTTATTAAAGATGGAATTTGGAAGACAAGACAAATTTTTTTTCTTTAAAATATTGTTTTGATATCATATAATATTAATTGCTTTTAAAGATCAAGATTCCACGTTGCAGAACACAAAGCATGGAGAACCAACTAGCAAGAGAATGCTGATACAATTATAAAAAAAAAAATTGGGCATGTATAGTCTTCATTTGAATTAGAGGATGATTAATAATAAATTAATATTCTCTTATCTCACTTTATTGCAAATGAAGATGAGTCAACGCTAAGAACATTTTCACATAACTAGAAATGCCTTTGAATGCACCGAGTCTTCTATTCTGAGGCAAAGCCAGGCCCCATATACCAAAGTGGATTAAGAATCCTCCATGGAACCCAACCGAAAGTTTAAAAACTCAAGAGTCAAGCCCTTGGTATTAAGATTAATTAAGAACTAATTAATCATGCCTTGCTCATAATATGATTATAGAAAAGAGTGTAATCAGAATCCAGTCCAAGAATCCAAAACCTCACTTTGGCTTTGGATATGTTCCATCACGAAGATGCATGCGATAACATATAACGGTGATTGGCACGTCGGTGCGTGAAAATTATCCGTGATTATAGAAACACCAAGAAAGCTACTCAAAAAGAAAGGGAAAAATAAACAAGGTACAATTATTATATGCGGTTGAAGTTTGAAAAAAAAAAGGGGTTTCTTTGTGAAAATGTCATCCTTGGCGGAAAGAGCTCAAAAGAGAATCAAAATGAAATGTGTTAATAATTAAAATACCCATGGAGTGTTAACGTAATAGAAGTGAGTTATGTTCTTAAAGATGATAACTGTAATTTGATTTTTGAAAATTATATCTTATAGGAAAGATAATATTATTATCACTTCCAGTCTAAAAAGATTATGTTTATGAAACAATTCAAATAGATTGGATTAATACTCCTTGTTAGTATAAAAAAAAAATGTAAGTTTTTCATGGTATAAAAGGGAGAAGTTGTTGTTGACTAGGTGTGTGCAAAAAAGGGTAAGGGGACATATTCCCCATGTGGGGGTTGGAAGTCCTTAATGGGGACAAGGGTACCATAAATCCAATAGAAACGGTGAACATCACGATGATATCTTAGTATAAGATGCTCGTACGTCTAAGATTGGATATATCAGAGAAAGCATGGACAATACTCTTGGTGCATATTTTGCTTCGGAATTTTTCCTTTTTTTTCCATCATGCAAATGGAAAGACACAAAGTAACATCTTGTTTCAACGTGTTTTTCTCATATGGTCATAAAGTGCCCTTATATACGTGGAATAAATCTTCTTAGGATCTTACTCCATGCGTAGGGTTCTTTTTTTCCATGGGGATGAAAGACTAAAGACTACGGAGACCATTTTATTCTTTAGCCAAAAAATCAATAGACCCTATTTGTTGCTGACCCTATTTTTTGCTATGTCTTTTCTTAGGGACATACCTACCATTCGATCCATTTAAGGTTAAATAGGGAGCGACATGACGGTTCATGATACATAGGAGCATGTGTATATAAATTTAGGACTTAAAACCATATAATTCTTGTTTTTCTTGTGCATACTAACGAACAAGGTTTTAATGAATTAACTGATAAGCAGATATACATTGAATATATGCCACTACGATTTAGCTCATGTCGGAAAATGAATAACAATTTGGATTCATGTCATAATTTAATCTTGCGCTAATAACTTTTAATGTACCAAAACACATTCATCAATCTAGAAGTCTTCTCTTTAAAATAACTTTATCGAGGTTTCCAAAATACGAGATTGGTAAAAAAAAAAAAATTTAAAAGGGAGTTAGGGTATACTAATTAATAGGCAGTACTTAAAGAGAGCATTAAATATACTTCTTTAGTGAAGTGTACTTTTTTAAACCAAAGTAAATATAATTTTTAAAAAATCAATGCACAAGTTAAAAAAAATCATTGGATAGTTTTTTAACATTCATATTTTTTTGTGTTAAAAAAATATAGAATGATGGTTCAATTTCTAACTTAAATTCTAGAAAGATAAGAATCATTATTCTCTTCTAAGGACTGGAAATGGTAATTTCTGAGAGCAAGGACTTAATTCATTTTTGTTTTGCTTTTCATTCATCTTCGTTTTAGTTACAATTATAACTCCATTTTAGTTATGATGATTTCATGTTATCAAACATAAAAATACATCGAAATGAAGTGAAATATCATTTCATTATTTTAACATAATTAAATAATAAAAAATAGCAGTGGTTATTTATTGCATTCTAACACATTCCATTATATATATAGCCAATATTCTCATTGCATTCTTTGGAAAATAATTGTGTGTATATTAGAAAACAAGTGATCATTTGTCATGTACCTGGTGTCAAGAAAAGGGAAACCATTAGGGATGCATATTCATAATCTAATAACTAAATAGTCATTAATTGTTGAATAATATTATTTTGTATTATTTGTGGTGATGTATATAGAATCTAGGACGCGTGGCAAAGGGTAGGCCTAAAATCCCTTCATCATCTCTTCTCTCTCTTCCCTTCTTGGTGATATATATAGTCTCCTGTCTGCATTCCAGTTCCAGTTCAAAGAGAAATTTAGATGGGACCTTGATGGTGAGAACATGGTCATCATGTCCCACACCAGTTCCAATATCCATAAAGGGTACAGAAAACTGCTCTAGCAGCTTATAGATTTTGATTTTGAAGGAGGTCACCATTATGTTCATGGATATATAGAGATATTGGTCAATCAGCCAAAAGAAATCGTTTGCTGAAAATCTACAAGGTCTGTATCAAGCAACTAACCAGCATCTTGTCCTAAGTGAGTGAGAAGCTAGGGCAACATGGCAGCACCGAATTGAGTAATTAGAGAAGGAGCGTGACTCAAATAGGAAAGGTTTTCTTCTCTCAATTAGTTATGGGGTTTGTAATATAAAGTCATTCTTTATATAATGGCACATTTACCCTCTACTTCTACCCCTATATCAAACATACACTTAGCCAAGAAATATCAGAACCTTGTATCCTCTAAGTCATTAAGCTTGAGGGCCTTAACAAAGGGCTAATTTTGTGCCTTTACGTTTCTGTCACCGACTGTACTTGATTGGTATTTGGTAAGAAAAATTTCTTGCATTCCCTGGATGCATGTATACCTTACAACTCAAATTCAGTAGATTATACAGTACAAGTTTTTCTCATTTGATATATATATATATATATATATGGTTATCACATATTACTTGTATGTGGTCCTATACACACATTAGAGCTACGATATTGCTGTTTAAGCTGAATCTTCAAAATACAGAACTCTATTAATCTGTTTTGTTTTCTTACTATACAAACCCAAATCTCAAATTACATAAACTCTCAACTTTTTGAGAATTTTTCTTCTATATATAAAGAATGACGGTTTTCATGTTACTATCACAGGTACATACATATATCCAGAAAAAGGGGAAGCTGTCCATGAGAAAAAGCTGGTAAATGACGAATTATTGGTCAAAGGATTAAACAAGGATGCTGGAAGTCATCATGGTACCAACATGTGTACAGTGATCTAGACCTAGTTGAACAACAAATGAACCATGAATATTTGTCCCCCAACCCAAGCAAACAAAGATAAAAGAAGGGTTGGGTGCAGTAGTGGTCACTCTGGCGCAAAGTGCGCCACAAGAAAGGGGTTAGGTCCAAATTCCAATATGAACATGAGCCAGTTTTATATTTACCCAACCAGTCCCTAACAACCCTTTTAGCAAGCACACCAATCTTCGGGTCCAAAAAAGCCTTACCTACCGACACCAGGGTTGGCATCCAATTTCAGAGAATGCTGTGACTCTGCAATCAGCTTGCTGCAATAGGCATCTCTTTGAAATGTGGCTAATTTTGCAGAAACAGTCCCACTAGTACATGAACTCGTAATTGCTTTCTTTCAGGGTCTTGTGCTAGTTTTGGAAAGTAAGTACCACTTTTGACCAGTATTTCCCACGTTAGTGCTCCAAAAAAAGATAAACCAGTCAAAGAGACTTGCACAGTCACGTAATATCTTTTCAGGTAAAAAAATCATTGTATATTTTTTACCTAATGCGTCGAGCAATATGATATGTGGATGTGATACAAAAATTAAATTTGTGTTGTTTTAAAATAAAACTTGAACTGTAAGATGTATTACAATTGAAGCATGCAAGATTGAAATTGTCAAAAATGGGGGATATCTGGACAATTGGAAAGAAGTGAATCCCAATATGATCATATGAACGTGCATTATAGTATCAAGGTTAATTTGGATGTGGTTGTTCTTTAAAATGCTGTGTTGCTTCGAGTTAGTGGAATTTGAATATGAATCTGTTTTCTTTTTTTTTTTTTTCAATCACAGTAAAAAGGAAGGCATAAGGTGAAAGATGGACCCTTCATGAAGAAAACTTATAAGTACCATAAAAAATTCTTAGGTAATCATGTGCCTACATAGGCACTCAAATCAACATAAAACATATGTAAAATCTTATAAATCATATTTTATAAATACACTTCTTTTTAAAAAATTGATTACACATGTTTAATATTAAATTAAGTGTCTATTTAGACACATGTCTACCTAAAATTTTCTATGCACCATTTCTCTGCCCGTTGATCCACTCTAATTGGGTAGTCCATATCGTTTCATTTGAGCCTTAATATCTGAGCTCTATCGTTAGAGTTTTCAATTATCGAGTCCTCATGACCGAAAGCTTCCTTTGCTTGGTGCCAAATTGCCAATGCAATGTGGATCAGTTAACGAATAATGCACCTTTGTCCTTGGGACTCTGCAGGTGTAGCGAAAGCAGGACTCAATCAACCCTGAGAAAACCCAAAGAAATTTACAACTATTGCTTTGTATTTGGTAGCAAATAAAGGGTAAAGAAGAAAAAGGAGTTATTTCAAACAGCTTTTTCATGAGTTAAAATTTGAAATAATTGTAATTTAGAACAGTTTGAGTAAAAATTATAAAAGGATTGTATGGTGTTCTACACATTTTAAGAGCATATTATGTTCCAAACTGTTCAGAGAATCACAGACTGACATGTCCTCAACTTGTATGGATGCTACAGTTCTCCCAACCACACTTCTGTTGGGAACAACTCTCTTCCAGTCACCATTTTCCGAGCTTGAACACAGTTAGAGTTGCCACCGGAAGTACACCGAGAGAATGTGACCGGCATTGGAAGAGAGTTGTCCCCAGCAAAAATGTAGCCAGGAGGAGCAACTGTGGCATACACACAATAAGTCAATGTTGTGTCAATATGTGATTCATTAAGCAGCTTGGAACATAACATGCTCCTAACATGTGTGAAGTACTATAGAAACTTCCAAAATTATAGTATCTCCACCGCTGCAGTACTTTAGAGAAGATAGTCCTGCAGCTTGTAGCTAATTGATGCTTATCACGATTAGCATTTCCTATATTTAAACACTTAACCATCAATCTTAACCTAAGTATAGAACACTGGCCAAAAAAACAAACCAAAGTATTCAGGAAACATGTAAATTTTCAATGATTTTTCCATAGCCCCAATAAAATCTCAATACAAATTCCATATATGAAGAGAAGAGAAAAGAACGATCAAACAACAGAGGGCAGCAACAAACAATGCAGGCCAAGCTATAAATTCAACCTCTACAAGCCATTGGTCAAATGCAAAAAACATGCCACCTCTACATCCTACTTTCTGACAAGAACAACCTATATAACTTAAAACAGTATAATCAATGTACGAGCTTCTTTCCTATTTCTACAAATTTGACAAGTTTATCTGATACCCACTGCTTTAAATTGGTGCAAAGAGTTAAAAGCACAAACTGAGAGAAGCACAAATTCATAATTACTGCTTCAAAGAGGAGAGATGCATGATCAAGTAAACAATGTGAAGAATAAAAAAGCAACAACATAAAAAAAGGTGCATGGCTCCTGTGCCCGAATAATAGTAATTACTCTCTCTAACTCTCTTTTGACTGGGTGCATTGAATATCAGGATAAAGAGAGCAAGTCAAATATGCAAGAACCAGGCTGCATGACTATCAGAGGAAACATGGAGAGCATGGATAATTGCATGAACCACCTAAAAATAAAAGGCTCTTCCACAGCTAGCAGGCTCGCAGGAAGAAGTGGCAGCAAAATGGACTTCTCATGCACTGTAAGACCACAATAAGGGGCAAAAATAATTTCTCATAAGATGAAATATTTAACAAAATTATCACAGTTCTACAATGTGAAGATTATAAATATTACAAACCTAGAAAATAAAATAAGTAAAATGAAGAAGAACTTTCAGCAGCCCATAAAGGAAACCACGGTTACTAGGATATTTTATTTGTTGAAACATCAAAGGAAGACAAGTTATAACTGTTGCCATGAAGCTGAGAAGCTTCAGTGACTGCTTTCTAAACAATCTCTTCCACTAGATAAGAACTTAGGAGGCATACTTAAAGTTGGCCACTTAATCCTCATATATTCCTCTTTCAAAAGGAGCAAGACAAGAAAGGATTTGTTCCAATTACCACAAGAAAATAACTAGGGTCCTTATAAAAATCAGAAAATAGTTTTGGCAACAAAGAAAGCTCAGAAACCCCTTGTGTAACCAACAAATCCCTCTGTATAACCAACAAAGAAACCCCTTGTACAAAAACCATGTGCATAAACCCACAAGGAAGTAAGAAAAGTATCCTATCCCAAATAAGATTACAAGTGAAGACTGATGGCTGAAAATTCTAGCATTCTAACTAAATACATCACAAGCCTGCAAAGATAGCAACTTGCGACAACACCTTTGCCTCCTTCCCTCTTTAAAAACCTTGATAATTGGTAGAGAAGAAAATCTCAACTGGAAGGACAAATCCAATGCTCACCAAACAACCCAAACAACTGCATCCACAACTGCCTAGCAGACACACAATGCCAAAAAGGATGATTAGCAGTTTTCCGAACTCCAATAACACATAACACAAACTTCTGGGGACAAAGCCTATTGTGGTCTACTGGTCTATGCACCTGCAACAGATCCTTAGTATTAATCCTACTAAGTATGAATGTTCAAACAAAAACCTTGATCTTAGAGGGAGATTTCACCTCCAAAAATGTAAGGGCGGCATTATAAGTGATGGATTTTGAATCAGAAAATGGAGAAAAGATTTACAAGTGAATAATCTGGAAGAGTTAAATGCCCATACGCACGTGTTAGCAGAACTAGAAGGCTGAAACCAGACTAGAATAACAGCATGGAGACCAAGTCAGAAGCTTCTCAGTAGGAGTATTATGCAGAGACAATCTATATGAGATGGAAAAGATTCAAAAATGAAGTCTCTCCAGTCCACAAATCCTCCAAAATCTGGATACTGGAGCCATCTACCACTAAGAGAAAATAAAGGAGAGAAAGAGGGATATAACAAAGAAATGAATTTCCAGGGACTCGCATGACAAGCATTGACCTTCATCCTAGCATCCCAACCATTCTGATGAAGACCATATTTGCTCCTTAGCACTCTATGCCAAAGGGCCAAGGCTCCAAAGGAAATCACCGGAATCATTCAGCCACAAGGGAACTGTTTTTAGACACCAAACTCCCCACCCCAAAGCCCCATTCCTGTTTCAGCCAAAAGCAAACCTTGCAACTAACCAAATCATCCTTTTTAGAATCTCTAACACCTGACCATATCCGTAAAAATCTCTTATAACTTTCTATATCTTCTCCACTGCCCCTACAGGGATCTCAAAAAAGCACAAACAACAAATTGGAATACTCGACAAACAAGCGTGGAGCTGGACAAGTGTGGAATGCCCTCCCAAAAATCAGTGGATCGAGGATTTCCACCCAAAGGCACCCCAAGTAGATGAAAGGCCACTCTAAGATTTCACAAGCAACCAAATTAGCTAAATTGATCAGAACATCAGTCTCTACATTTAAACCTGCCAAGTCACTGTGGCCATATTAGTGCACAAGCCAGAAACAACCTCAAAAACTTGCAGAAGGGTCAACACATAAAAGAAAATGTTAGACCCCCCATTAGGAAAGTATACCACAGGAACAAATTTAGAGGGAAGAGGGACAACCACACGTGGGAGTTATTAAGAATGGAGCAAAAGAGTCACCTCAACGGAGAAGCAGTGCAAGAGAGCAAACAAATTATGGGTTGCATAACAGAATGCTGACGTGGCTGGGAGAGAGAGAAAAAGTGGAGAAAGCAAGCATGGACAGTGATACGGTTTGCATAACAGAATGTTGAGGTGGCTAGGAGAGAGAGAAAAGGGAGAGGAAGCAATCCATAAGCAGTGATATAAAAAGGAAAGGAACTGTGGAAAAGGGGCAAGAATTAAGTAGTGGGCAGAAAAGGGTGGAGGCTGCAATCCCCTTGAAGTGATTTCATTATCCTGCGTTTCCATTGTATTTTCTTCTTTCTTTTCTGTTGTTGTAATCCCCCCAGCACTGAACCATCATCAGAGCTAGGCTAAGGAGAGGGAAGTTGAGAGAAACAATACAAACAGACACTTGATCATTTTTGGATTACCGGTTTCCTAACAAACTGGTATCAGAGCTCCCGATTGAGAGGGCTGTCAATGGTGAGGTCTAGGATGGAGAATCGTGTAGAAGCATTGGAGAAAGGTATGGAGCATTTGAGACAAGACCTTGACAGGTTGAGGATGGAGGCACAGCAGGACAGGGAGGTGAGGGGAGCTCAATAGGCCCAAATGGAACATACCAAGCAGGAGATTTTGCAATGGATGAAAGGGATAGAACTTGCACCACCTAGGAGGCAGATTGACGCAGTGACAGAGGAAGAAGGGGAGGAAGTTTTGCAGGGAAGAGCGGGTTCCAGTGAGACTGTCACAGGAGCCACTCGAAATCCACCATTGGAAGACAGGGGGAGGAGGTTGGAGATACCATTGTTCATGGGTGATGATGCATTTGGCTGGGTAAACAAGATAGAGAGATATTTCCAGGTGAATTTCTCTTGAGGATAATGAGAAGTTTGATGCTGTGATGGTGGCCATGGATGGAAAGGCACTGAACTGGTATGCTTGGTGGGAAACACGCAATCCACAGGCGAGTTGGACAAATTTCAAAGCAGCTGTAGTGCGGCGATTTCAGCCTTCCTTAACTTAGAATCCGTATGACCTGCTGTTGGGACTCTATCAATCAGGGTCGGTCATGGAGTACCGGGAGCAATTTGAACTCCTTACTGTGCCTTTAGCAGTAGCTAACGAAAGCATATTGAAAGGGATATTCCTTAACGGCTTGAAGGAGGAGGTCAGAGCAGAGATTAAGCTTCACCGGCCGGGGACACTGTCGGAACTGATGGATTTGGCTCTACTGACGGAAGAAAGGGACTCTACGGTGGGAAGGGGAAGAGCAGGGCTGAGTTCAAAAGGGATCAACTAACCTTATTTTTTCCAGCAGAACTGCTGCTGTGGGAGTTGGAACTAAACCCAATTCAAGCTATGAGTCTGCTACGAGAGGGAGTTCGTATCTCACAGTTGCTTCCAAAGCTGGTGTAAAGGGGCAAAAAACAGGGGAACAACGTTCTGCTGAAGGGAGCAGTTACGCGAGAAGGGGAAGTGGATTTAAGAAGCTCACTGAAGCTAAAATGCAGGAGGAAAGGAGGAAGGGATTATGTTTTAGATGTGATCAAAAGTTTGGTCCTGAGTACATTTGCAAATTTAAACAATTCAATGTGTTATTGTTGGGCATGGAGGAAGAGTTGGAGGGGGAACTGGATGATGAACTTGAAGAAGAGAGGGAGAAAGTGGGAAGGGACAGGGCACTGCAGCTGTCCATGAACAGTATCATGGGGATGACTTCGAAGAAATCACTCAAATTATGGGGTGAAATACAAGGAAGGAAGGTGATTGTGTTAATCGATTGTGGGGCCTCAAGTAATTTCATTGATAGGAGGTTAGTGGAAGAACTTAACTTATCCATGGCTGAAACCCCTGAGTATATAGTGAAGGTTAGCGACGAACATCAATTTAGGTGCAAAGGAGTGTGTAAGGGGGTGAATATGTTAGTGCAGGGGCTGAACATTACCGCTGATTATTTCTTGTTTGAATTGGGCAGAGCAGATGTAGTACTCGGATTAGATTGGCTAGAGGAGTTAGGAGAAATCAAAGTCAATTTCAAGGAACTGACAATGAGATTCTTGTCAACAGGAAGGGAAGTCACATTACAAGGGGATTCTTCACTATCCCGGTCAGCAACTTCATTTAAGTCCATGGTTAAAGCATTACATAATGATGGAGAGGGGTTTTATGTGGAGATTGCCACCAAGGAGGTCGATCAGCAGGTAGATATGGTAGAGTGGGAGGTGTTATAGCATGTTTTGGAGGAATTTAAAGATCTTTTCAAAGAGCCTCAAGGCCTGCCTCCTTCCAAAGTACAGGACCATGCTATAAGGCTGAAAGATGGCTCCCCAGTGCCTAATAAAAGGCCCTATAGATATCCTCATTATCAGAAAAATGAAATAGAGAGAGTGGTGGCAGAAATGCTCTCAGCTGGGATTATAAGACTTAGTACAAGCCTGTTTTTCAGCCCCATCATATTGGTTAGGAAGAAGGATGGGGGCTGGCGATTCTGTGTTGACTATAGAGCTTTGAACAAGGTGATTGTACCGGATAAATTTCCCATTCCAGCCAGAGATGAACTGCTGGACAAGCTTGGGGTGCAGTTATTTTTTCTAAGCTGGACTTAAAATCCGGGTACCACCAAATCAGAATGAGGGAGGAAAATGTCTCCAAAACGGCATTTCGCACTCATGAAGGGCATTATGAGTTTTTAGTAATACCCTTTGGGTTAACCAATGCGCCTTCCACTTTTCAAGCATTAATGAATGAGGTGTTTCGTCCCTTCTTGAGGAAATTTGTGTTGGTGTTCTTTGATGACGTACTTATATATAGCATCAGCAAACAGGAACATTTGATGCATTTGGAGCTGGTGTTGCAGCAATTAAGAGAGAATAAGTTGCTGTTAAACAAGAAGAAATGTAGTTTTGGGCAGTCTAAATTGGAGCATTTGGGTCACATCATCTCAATTGAAGGGGTTCAAGTTGACCCCATGAAAGTAGAAGGCATGACTAGCTAGCCAAGACCCAATGATGTCAAGGGACTCCAAGGATTCTTGGAGTTAACTGGATATTACAAAAGGTTTGTGAGGGATTATGGCAAGATAGCTTGGCCATTAACTCAATTATTGAAGAAAGATGGATTTGAGTGAAATGAATAAGCGCAGCAAGCCTTTGAATTGTTGAAATCAGCTATGGTAACCTTACCTGTGCTTGCTGTACCTGATTTCTCAAAAACTTTTGTTGTGGAAACAGACGCATCAGGGAGAGGCTTAGGGGCTGTTCTCATGCAAGAGGGCAGGCCTATTGTATACCTCAGCCAAGGATTATTTAATAGGGCACAACATAAATCTGTATATGAAAGAGAGTTGATGGCAGTGGTTTTAGCAGTAAAGAAATGGAGACATTACTTGATGTGGAGACATTTCGTGATCAGAACAGATCAGAAAAGTTTGAAGTACTTAACCAAGCAGCAGCTGATGGGAGAAGAACAACAAAAATAGACCTCTAATTTAATGGGGTTTGACTTTGAAGTGCAGTACAAACCGGGAGGGGAGAATAAAGCTGCCGATGCTTTGTCAAGGATGGACTTCTGTGCTATTTCCACCTTTCATATTACTGATTCGGAGCTGTGGGCAGAGGAACTACAAGCTGACAGCAAGCTAAAAGCTATCCTACAAGACTTGGTGGTAGATAAAGACTCGCACCCGAGCTATCTTAAGAGGGGAAACTGTTTATACTACAAAGGAAGACTGGTTTTACTAAGGAATTCTGCAAGGATACCTACCATCCTCCATGAGTTCCATGCTACCCCTTTTGGAGGTCATTCGGGTTTTTTCAGAACCTATAAGAAGATAACTAGCCTGTTGTATTGGGAGGGAATGAAGGGAGACATCAAAAGTTTTGTAGCAGCTTATGATACTTGTCAACGAAATAAATATCAGGCTTTATCCCCTGCGGGCTTGTTGCAGCCGTTGCCAATTCCAACTCAAGTATGGAGTAATGTTTCCATGGACTTCATAGGGGTCTGCCAAAAAGCACAGAGAGTGGATACTATAATGGTGGTAGTTGATCGGCTCACAAAATACGCACATTTCATTCCGATGTGCCATCCATTTTCAGCCAAGGACGTGGCTGAAGTGTGTTTGTGAAGGAGATAGTAAGGTTACATGGGTTCCCTACTTCAATAGTTTCTGATAGAGACCGAGTTTTCATCAGTCAATTCTAGACGGATCTATTAAACTATCAGGGAACAGCTCTCAAACTCAGTTCTGCATATCATCCCTCAATCTGATGGCCAAACCGAAGTGGTAAATAGATGTCTTGAGACTTACCACAGAGTGTTTTGTTGGAAATAAAGCCCAGACAATGGCCTAAATGGTTAAACTGGGCTGAATTTTGGTTTCAATACACTAATTACAACAGTTCCACTAGAATGTCCCCATTTAAAGCCTGGTATGGGAGGGAACTGCCTGTCGTACTACGATGCTCTGGGGATTCATCAATGGTGGAGGAGGTAAATCAACTTATAGCTGACAGGAGCAAGGTACCGGATGAATTGAAAGACAATCTGGTGATTGCCCAAAATAAAATGAAATTTCATGCAGATAAGAAAAGGAGGGACGTCAGTTATCAACCAGGAGATTATGTCTATTTGAAAATACAACCTTACAGATTCAAGTCTCTAGCCAAAAAAGGTCAATGAGAAGTTGAGTCCGAGGTTTTATGACCCTTATGAAATAGTGGAAAAGGTAGGGCAAGCAGCTTATAGACTACATCTTCCTAATTATACCCGTATACATCCTGTTTTTCATGTCTCCTTACTAAAAAAATCAACAGCAGAAGCAGTCAACCAGCAACACTTACCAAAGAACTTAACAGCAGAGTGGGAATTGAAGGTGTACCCAGCAGCAGTACTCAATGTCAGAACTACAGCAAATAGAGAACTGGAGGTGTTGATTTAGTGGGAAGACTTGCCAGACTTTGAAAATACGTGGGAACCTTTCCTTACCATTCAAGAAAATTTTCCTGATTTCCACCTTCAGGACAAGGTGGAACTTCTGGGGCAGGGTATTGTTAGACCCCCCATTAAGAAAATATACCACAGGAACAAATTTAGAGGGAAGAGAGGACTACCACACGTGGGAGTTATTGAGAATGGAGAAAAAGAGTCACCTCAACGGAGAAGCAGTGCAGGAGAGCAAACAAATTATGGGTTGCATAACAGATTGCTGACGTGGCTGGGAGAGAGAGGAAAAGTGGAGAAAGCAAGCATGGGCAGTGATATGGTTTGCATAACAGAATGCTGAGGTGGCTAGGAGAGAGAGAAAAGGGAGAGGAAGCAATCCGTGAGCAGTGATATAAAAAGGAAAGGAGCTGTGGAAAAGAGGGCAAGAATTACGTAGCGGGCAGAAAAGGGTGGAGGCTGCAATCCCCTCGAAGTGATTGCATTATCCTGTGTTTCTATTGTATTTTCTTCTTTCTTTTCTGTTGTTGTAATCCCCCCCAGCACTGAACCATCATCAGAGCTAGGCTGAGGAGAGGGAAGTTGAGAGAAATAATACAAACAGACACTTGATCATTTCTGGATTACCGGTTTCCTAACAGAAAACATCCCTGTGCCCAGGCAAAAAGAAGATGGTATCACCTGCAAATTGTAAGTGAGAAACCTCCACTTGCTCAGAAACCAACAAAGGAATCAAAACTCACTAAAAACCACTCAAACGCATTTGGCAGAGAACATCAACAACCAAGGTAAAAGGGAAAGGGGATTCTATGCATAGAACAGCCAATGTGAATAGGACATCTACCCCCAACCAAGGCAAAATCACTTTGGCTAATGTGTATATGAGTATCCACATGCATCATATTATACCATATATGATAAATAATAATACAAGATCTTTACACTTTAGAGAGACCTGCTTCTATAATGCACCTAAAATAATCCTATCCGTCACTTTTACATTTGTGCCATGTGTACTTAGAAAAAAAAAAAAAAAAAAAAAGACCTACGAAAACATCAATCAACAAGTACACAGTATACTTGTAAACCAAGGCTTATGATGAGAGATCTTACTTCCTTAATAACCCATGTAGATCTACAATATTTATAGTTACAATAAACCTATGTAATAAGAATCCTTCAAAGACCATATGAATCATTATTCTTCAAAGACCATAAATATATTTTAAGTTAGGAATTGTTATTCTGCCTCCTCCTTGTCAGTACCCTTTTCAAATAAGGATCACTTTTCCTTTCAAGCCCATGCAGCACATACTCCAGCAGTATAATATCAAACAGCAAATCAAGCACATGACACAGCAATCATGTTCATGTATATGTGTTATAAGAAAACAAAAGAGATCATATACAACTTTCCTGGCAACTGTATGGTTCTATCACCTAAAGACCATATATAACTAAATAACCACTAGAGTCCATTGTCTCTTACTCATTGCAATTCTCATAAGACAAGAGTAAACTCATAAAGTCATCAAGATTGATCTTGTCAAACATTTACAATTTTTGTTTATTTAAGCTAGTGTATAGGTATATCATGGTCAAATTTAAGACACAAATTAACTAATAAATTACAAGAATTGACCAAAAAGACAAAATAAATAATCTACTGAATCCAACTAATTGATATTCTAACTTTACCGCTAATACCCCAAAGGGACAAGAACATGAATGAAGCATCCAACAGAAAAGCAGATGAAATGCCTTTGAGAGGAAAAAGCATAGCATCAGCACATACCCAAATTTTAAATGACATTTACTTCTGGGTAGGGTTGAATGATATATGACCATACAGGCCATGTAAAACTGATGAACAATAGGCCTGTGCAATGATGAAGGAGATTAACCTGTTTATGATTTAGAGCAAGTCAATAAAGATCACAAGCAACAAGATCTCTTCCAGAGAGGACAGCAGCAATAGCTCCAGTACCAAAGCCCAAGCTGATGCAGTTGTCCTGAAATACAATAAATGCAACATTCAAAATTAAGGCACAACCAAACTCGTGACTGAAAAATAAGGGAAACAATAAAAGGCATGAACCAACATAAGAATTTTATCTTGAAACCTGAAAGTGACCGTGATCAATTAAATATCAAACATAGATTTAGTAGAAGCACCGAGCAACGCCATGTGCCATGCTAAATCACTTTTACGCCAACTTGAAGGTAGATTGCAATAATCGATAACAAAGTACAAGACAACTGCGAAGAATATCAGGACACCGGATGATAGCACTGTCCAACTCATGAGTAGGTTTCTGCAGAGGAAAGTTACATGTAGAAAAAGTAAGAGTAACCCCCATTTTGGTCCTCCAAAGATACAAGTGTCATCACTTTAGTCCGCTAAAGATTTTTGTCATCAATTTAGTCCGTGAATCTAAAAATTGTCATCATTTTGATCCTTCAAATATATTAATCGCAATTTAGTCCCTCAATGATCAAAAAATGTCATCAATTTAGTCTCTTAATTATATAAAATTATCATCAATTTAGTCCATCAATTATTGAAATTTTGTCAATTTAATCCCTATCCATATATAGAAGGACGATTTTAATAACACTTTTTAAATTCAAAGACTAAATTGACGACAAAAATCTTTGGAGGACAAAAGTGATGAACCTTGTATATTTAGAGGATAAAAATGGAGGTTAACTCAAAAAGTAAAATACTCACTGCTCAGCAACAAAATTGGAAATCGAAAGTATAACACTGTTATCGGCAATTGAAAGGATCATAAATTATGAAAATGAGATAAATGCTCACCCAGGATAGAATAAGGATAAAGTGACCCTACGAACCAGCCATGCAAACACCCAACAGTAACCAATATAGCAGCAGTTACTTCTGAAAAATATTTCAGTGTCTTTGATCGGCTTCATCTTCTGTGACATCTCCATTTTAGGGTTTTAGCACTCAACTCAGTTTCACTTTTGGTCATGTAATTGGATGGTGTCTAAAAGTAAATTCAGATAAAGAAAAGGACCCATTAGGTATTAGATAACAAGTCCTTACCAGCTATCCATACCACAACAAAAGAGAAAAGGTAGCGATCGCTTCAAAATGCGGAGCCACCGCACTGCACGAACCTCGTCCTGGATGCCTTCAAAAGAGAGATAGTAGCGATCACTTCTCTTTTTTAAAACACCTTAATGCCAGGCACGGTGGAGGAAATGAAGAAGAGAAAAGTAGATTTAACAGTAAACGCCAATTTCTTCTTTTATAAGTTATTTTAATTTTTTAAAGAATGTTATATTAATTTATTTATTAAATTATAAAATATAATATTAAGATTGTTTTTTTATATAAATAAAAATTAAATTGATATAATTTTTATGATTAAAAAAATAAATTAATATTAATTATATATAATTAAATGACTAAATTAATAATATTTTTAATTATTAAAATACTAATGTTAATTATTTGAAAAAATTAAAATGATATTACTTTTTATGATTTAATAATTAAATTGATATTAATCTTTTTTAAAAAACTAAAATAATGATGACATAATATTTGAATGATTAAATTAAAAGTTTAGTCTAAATTTAAATGATTTTTTATGTAAGAGAGGAGAGGAAAATGAAGAGAAAGTATTCCTCTTTTTTTTTCAAAAGTTTTAAAATTATTTTTTAGAGATGAAAAAAGGTTTTATTTTAAATTAAACAAAAACATACTTATTATTTTCTCTACTTTTCTCTCATGTATTGAAAAAATATTTAAATAATAAAAAATAACTCCCTTCTTATTCTTTTTTTTTGTCTTATTCTCTTTCCCTCACTAAAAAATATTCAAATATAACATAAGTTTTACTTGAATATCAACACATGACACCAATACACCTACAATCAAATGACTTTTTGTTTTCATATTTTGTAAAGAATGAATGTTTTTCATCATATTTCAAAATCTAGAAGATAAATTACACATAAAACAAAGTTTGAGTGGTTTTTTTGGTATTTTATCATTTAACTAGATGAATGCTTGTTTAATGGAGTAATTTTTTTTTACGTATTTAATAAAGAATGAATGAACCTTTTAGTCTTTTTCTCAAAATTCGAAATGTAAAAGCCAAAATTTGAAAGGTTTATTGCACTTTATCCGTTAGTTAGATAAAGGATAATTTCTGCACATTTAGTAAACAAAAAAATAAGCATGTTTTTTTTTTTGCTCTTTTTAAAATTCATAAGATAAATTACACCTGACCCAAAATTAAAATATATTATTTGGGCTTTAATAAAAGTACACAAATGCGAAAACAACCAAGAAGACTTGGACTTCTGTTGACCCAAAAGAAAAAAATAAAGCCTATACTCCTAACTATATTTATGATTATTAATCAATATATGACGCAAAAAGGATGCAAGAAAATGTGGAGCATTTGTAAAAAAAAATTATGATTTTAGGAATGCATGGGACATTTGTAAACAATTTTAAAGTTTTTTTTACCAATTTTTATTTTTTTAAAATTTTTGAATTTTGTTTAGGATTCACTTTACATTAAAAAAAAAAACAAAAGAGGCAACTAGTCTTATGGAAACCGGCCACCAGCCTCAACAAGAGCCTAAACAAGTAATAGAAATTCGGTCACTGGACCTTGGAAAAGGTTCCCTAGCCCTTTGTGTTAGTCGTAAAAATAAAAGCGGATAAACAATCTACCCAGGAAGGAGAGAAGAAAGCCAAGTACCTGCCAGAGTCATATAAATTATTTTCGCTAGAACCGATAGCGTGGTTATGTGTGGGAGTTTCAAATAAAATGAAAGGATGTGGCTAATAATTAAATAGAATGAAAAGGTAAGGAGTGAAATAGAAAGATATATTTTTACTATATTATTTGTTTATTTAATAAAGACAAAGAAATGAGTTTTTTCACTCTTGTTTGATAGTTGTAATACAAGATATAAAATGAAAATATTTTATGAATTTTATTTTTTAACTTTATGTTAATATAAAAGGAGTAATCAATTGTAAAAGAAGTAAAATAGTAATTTAAATAATTTTTAATAATAATTTTCTCACTCATACCATGTCAATCTTTCCTTGGCTCTTAATTTGGAAGAATAACAAATTTGAAGTTTTGAATAACAAAGAGAGTGTTGGAGTTCCTTATTTGTTATTCCACTCATTTTTTTTAAATAACTTCTAAATACATATTTTATAATATTTGTCTTGTTATTCCTTATCCCTCTCTTGCTTGCCATCCAAACTTCATTTAGATGAGAAGGGAAAATTAAAAAAGAGAAAAAAGAAGGAAAGGATATGTTCTCTCTTTTTTTATATATATTCAATCATAAAAACAGAAAATATTAACACAAAAAATAGAAAATATTTTGTTCTTGGATGTGGCATTGAAATAATAATATAATAAAAAAGAAAAAGACAATAATCACAAGTAAAAACAGATTAATTTAAAATAATATTATTTGAGAAAACTAAAGCATAAAAATGTATGGGCAAATACCAAATTGAGATTCAATAAGCGAAAGAATATTAAAATGAAAAAGTGAAAAATGCAACATTAAAAAAGATGCTTCTAATTTTTTATTTCCCCTCTTTGTATGAAATAAAAGGAAACTAGCTATATATAAATGAAAGGAAATAAATCATAAATAAAAAATTAAATTAAGAAAAAATCTAAAAGCATAATATGAATATTTTTCTTATTTTGATTTCTTTACAAAAGTTTAATTTGCAAATCTGAATTAGAAGATACTGCAATAAATTAAATAAAAAAGTATTATTTGAAAAAACTGAAGCATTAAAAGTTGTGCGCAAGTACCAAATTGAGGATTCAATAAGTGGAATATATTAAAGTGAAAAAGCGAATAATTCAACATGAAAAAAGTGTAATTTTCTTTTTCAATCTTTCACTCTTTTTATGAAATAAAAGGCAACTATACGTAATGAAAGGGAATAAACCATAAAAGAAATGAAAATTAAATTAAGAAAAATTTAAAAGCTTAGTGTGAATGTTTTTCTTAATTTGATTTCTATGCAAAACTTTAATTTGCTAATATGTATAAGAAGTATTTACAAATTATTATCTTTAAGGGAATTTAAACATTTTCTAAAAAAAATTAAGTAGATCAGCTCTTGCGGCCCACAAGCCATGATAAGTTGAAATTTTATCAACTCACCAATTAATTAAGGAGACAACTTGTTGAAAGTAAATGTGAGTGTGAGATGAGATGTGTTGGAAGCACATGTGAATGTGAAATGAGATAAAGTACGAAGAAGTCTCACATTGGATAAAAAAAAATAAGAAGCGCGGAATATAAAACTTGGATGGGCCAAGACTCATGAGCTAACTTTTGGGTCAAAGTGAGTTTATATCCAAAAATGTGTAGTCCACACTTTCAATCTCTATGCCAAACACTCCCCCACGCTCAAAAACACATATGAGTGTGAGATGAGATGAAATAGGAAAAAGTCTCACATTAGATAAAAAAAGAAAAAGTGTGGTATATAAAGCTTGAATGGGCCTAGACTCATGAGCTAGTTTTTGAGTCAAAGTGATTTTATACCCAGTGATGTATAGTTCACACTTTCAATCTCCATGCCAAATACTCCCCCATGTTCAAAAAAATTCCAACACAACTCAACTTGACCTATATGAGTAATATTATTTTTACACTTGATTTTTACATTTTTTTTCTTATACCTATATTTTATGGTAATCTCTATATCCTTTCTATCATAAAAGGTAAGTGTAAAGTAAAAGAAAAAGAATAAAATAAAAATCAAGTATAAAAATAACATTTTTTGACCTATATCCTCACAGCACTACTTCTATAATATTTTGGTTATGTTTCATTTGAAAGTTTCCAAATACTATCCGATGCTAGTAATCTTCACCTACTCCAATAACTTGAACCAAGACTATATATAGGCATTGCTCCAATATTTCTATTAAACACTTGCTCAAATTGAAATAAAGTAATTTTTGGATTTCAATTTCCTAATTTGTATATTTTTCCATTTTCCCCTTCTTGTAAACAAATGCTTACCTTAAAAAAAAAAACAAATAACTCAATGCATTTGATCAAACAAATTAATGTGCATAACGTACGTAATGAGGATTCTATTACATATATATGCTCAAAACTCAAAGTGAACTGTTTCAAAAATTAATATACAACAGTGAGCTTCTTGACGTGAACTGTTGAACTCACTCAATTAACCAGTTTAAAGAAATTGTAATATAGGACAACCTGAATTGTCTCCCAAGAATTTTTGCATAAGACTAAATCACTCAATTGAAAACAGAACAATAAACAGAGGGTTTTAATTCGATTGAAATTAAAGCAAGAGATAAAATAAAATTAATAATTTAAAAGTAATCAACCCAGAATTGAGATTTCAAGGACATCCGTCACTAGATAAGGAATTACTAAATTTCATGGTTGACTCTAAACAAATCGGAATCCCTGCAT